>WBNM01033655.1:0-26537 GCA_013399055.1 Ramphastos sulfuratus | reverse complement strand
ATATATATTTGTGTATGCATACTTGACTTTGAAAAGTGTCATCTTTTATATATTGTGGTGGAAACTATGTATAGTATCAGTCGAGTGGCTGTCTGTGGATGTTCAATACACATGAGCATTGTAATTATAATGGGAAAAAGTGATTGGCCATTGACATGGGATGCCCAGGGAGGTGGTGAAGTCACCATCCCTGAAAGTGTTTTTAAAAAGTCTAGCTGTGGTGCTTGGTGCCATGGTTTAGTTGATTAGATGGTGTTGGCTGACAGGTGAGACTTGATGATCTCAAAGGTCTTTTCTAACCTGGTTAATTCCATGATTCTGTGAGATTTAAGGAAGCTGGCTTTCCCCCTTTTTATTATTTTCTTATTTTGCTTAAGCATGAAGTAGTAACTTTTGTGTATAAGAGCCCAAGCAATCCACAGGTGAGATAATGGAAGTCACAGAAAATCACAAGTCCAATTCTAATGTTGATACCTTGATAACAGATGAAAGTTATTTCTCTATAGTCTTTTCACTAAAATTTATGATTAAGCAGATAGCTGTAGACTGAGATCTATTGACCAGTGGCTGAGTGTATCAGCCAAGTAAGTGGACAGTATTTTTAAATTTTCTTGAGAGAGTCTAGCAGAGCAACACAAGAATAATTAAAGGAGTGAAGAAAAGCTGAGGGAGCTGGGGTTCTTTAGTTTGGAGAGGAGCAGATTAAGAGGTGATCACATTAATGTTTATAAATATGTAAAGGGTAAGTACCAAGAGGATGGAGCCAGGCTCTTCTCAGTGATGCTCAATGACAGGACAAGGGGCAATTGGTGGAAGTTGAGGGATAGGAAGTTCCACGGAAATGTGAGGAAAAATTTCTTCACCGCAAGGCTGTGGTGAAGAAAAACTGACAGAATACTGGAACAGGTTGGCCAGGGGTGTTATGGAATCTCCCTCTCTGGAGATATTCGAGACCCGTCTGGATGTGATCCAGTGTGATCTGCTACAGGTGGTCCTGCTTTGGCAGGGAACTTGGTCTAGATGATCTTCTGAGGTCCCTTCCAGCCCCTAACATTCTTTGAATCTGTGATACTGTGAAATTTGTACCCATTTGAAAAAATAAAAATATTATTTTACTACTGCAAGGAGAGAATTTTTTTTATATATATTATTATTTCAATATTAGCATACTAAAGAAAAAGGGGAATCGAAAGGCATAAAGCTAATGTTTTTCATTATAAAACAAAAGGAAATTGCTGTGGTAGGCCTGGATAGGCCAAAATAAGCTTATACATGTCCTGGCCTGCCCAGACATGTTTTTCTTCCCTCTCCCTCTCTGTTTCGAGGAGAAGCAATCATGGGAAAGAGGACAAAGGACCTGGAGCCATTGAGTCTAAGGACCCTGGATTGCTCAGACTTCTTTTATTCCTGTTTACATCCTGTGGTAAACAAGGTACACACACTTGGCTTGTGCCTGCCTCATGCAAGGCCTATGTTTTTCCCAAATTTGAGTAAAGTAAGCCTATGCCTTCACCTAATATGGTCAAGCTTGGCTAACTGCCATTCTGATTGGCTATTCTGTGTCCAAAAGCCCATTAGTCTTGGACTGCATTGATAAAAAGAGATGAGCTCTGCCATTGTATTTGTGCTTTCTTGGTGTTTGCTGCTGCAGCCATTGCTCTCTGCTTCTAGCAGTGTTCTGCCTCACTGCCTTATTGCATGGAAACTGCCTGGAAGCTGCCTGCCTCGAGTTTACCAGGAACAGGCTCCAAATGCGTCCATGCAATAGGCCTACATAGCTAGCATGACGTTGTGCTGAGACTCTACATGGCAAGACATCCTGCCTACACCTGCCGAGACGAGGAGCCCTGGAAGGGACACACAGGTCATCCAGAGAAATCAGGTTANCTTCCAGCCCCTAACATTCTTTGAATCTGTGATACTGTGAAATTTGTACCCATTTGAAAAAATAAAAATATTATTTTACTACTGCAAGGAGAGAATTTTTTTTATATATATTATTATTTCAATATTAGCATACTAAAGAAAAAGGGGAATCGAAAGGCATAAAGCTAATGTTTTTCATTATAAAACAAAAGGAAATTGCTGTGGTAGGCCTGGATAGGCCAAAATAAGCTTATACATGTCCTGGCCTGCCCAGACATGTTTTTCTTCCCTCTCCCTCTCTGTTTCGAGGAGAAGCAATCATGGGAAAGAGGACAAAGGACCTGGAGCCATTGAGTCTAAGGACCCTGGATTGCTCAGACTTCTTTTATTCCTGTTTACATCCTGTGGTAAACAAGGTACACACACTTGGCTTGTGCCTGCCTCATGCAAGGCCTATGTTTTTCCCAAATTTGAGTAAAGTAAGCCTATGCCTTCACCTAATATGGTCAAGCTTGGCTAACTGCCATTCTGATTGGCTATTCTGTGTCCAAAAGCCCATTAGTCTTGGACTGCATTGATAAAAAGAGATGAGCTCTGCCATTGTATTTGTGCTTTCTTGGTGTTTGCTGCTGCAGCCATTGCTCTCTGCTTCTAGCAGTGTTCTGCCTCACTGCCTTATTGCATGGAAACTGCCTGGAAGCTGCCTGCCTCGAGTTTACCAGGAACAGGCTCCAAATGCGTCCATGCAATAGGCCTACATAGCTAGCATGACGTTGTGCTGAGACTCTACATGGCAAGACATCCTGCCTACACCTGCCGAGACGAGGAGCCCTGGAAGGGACACACAGGTCATCCAGAGAAATCAGGTTAAGGTCAGAAATCATCTGCCTCCTTTCCCCAGCAGCCTATGAAGTCTAGGAAGAATAAGAAATCTCAGCAGCTGACAAGACACCAGCAGAATTCCCTGAAAGTGTTTGGGGTACTACCTGAAGCTGTACCTAGCCCTGCAAGTTGGGAGATTAATACTTATGAGTAAATACTTAAAGCCTCTTATAATTCACCAATTGCCTTCTGCTATAAGCAGAAAGGAGCTCCTTGAGTCCATCTATTGGGCAAGCATAATTGACCTCAAGAACCTTCTCCTCCAGTTCCATTGAGTTTAATGTTTACATTGCTAGTTATTTCTTAAACGTTCTAGATCCTGTATTATTCCTCTACATGATGTTTCCATGACTGTTGCAAGAGAATCTGATTATTATTAAAAATAGTGATCGGGGAAGCAAGACTTCTGAATATTGAAAATTAATAAACAATATTAATTTTGAAAAAAATTACCATCTTGCAATCAGTTAATATCCCTCCATTACAGAAATACACTACAAGAAGGATAGAGAGAGACTGTTTACAAAGGCCTATAATACTAGGAAGGGCAATTGTTTCAAACTAAAGAGTAGGTTTAGATTGGATGTTACCCTATTTACTATGAGGGTAGTGGAATACCGAAACGGGTTGCCCAGGAAGGTGGTTGAGACCTCATCCTTGGAGACATTTGAGGTCAGGCTTGACAAGGCTCTGGGCAACCTGATCTAGTTGAGGATGTCCCTACCTACGGCAGAGGGGGTCGGACTAGATGACCTTTGGAGGTCTCTTCCAACCCAAACCATTTTATGATTCTATGATTCTACAAAGAATGTTTATCTTTGACTGCACTTTCATCTTGGAAACAAAACTGGTATTGTTTTATATTATTTTTCCTTTTACTTGGTATATGTAATATCCACAAATGTTCAAAAGTTTTAATGATATCTAAGTAACAGTTTTATTGAATTGCTGGTTACAGTGGTGAAATTGTCAGTATAACAGAATTAGTCTGCAAGTGAATGCCATAGATTAGCTAATTTTATAATAACATATTTGTTATCAGTTTTCCTAAGGGTTCTGAACTGCAACTAAGTCTTCTGACATCTCCTTATTTGTCCCTTTCTTGCTGGATTTTCTTCAAGCATAAATTACACCTCTTTATAGGAATAAAATGTTTCTTTGGACATTTTTCCTGGCCTTCGAGAAGCTGGACACTGTAATGGATAGACCATCATCTGTCTTTAAGCTGTCTAAAGTCCATTCTGCAAAGACAAATGAGACATGAGTTAGAATCCAGGTGGAATACTTTTAATGTACCTATCACAATGCTATGTAATTAATGACCAGCAGTATAGAAGTACACTTGCCAATTGCCAGATCTCTAAGAACTATCAGGTATAATCCAATCCTAATGCAACTGTTATGCAATTTAACAAGATACATAAGTAGCTAAAACCTTTTAATCTAAATAGAGGCCAGTGACAGGACAAGGGGTAATGGGCAGAAACCTGAAAACAGAAGGTTTCACTTCAGCATAATTTTAGTACACTTCAGAGTTTCATCCTATGATGCCTGTTTTTCCCAAATCAGTATAGAAGAAAATCTAAGCAATCAGATAAACATCAGGAATGATAACTGTCAGCAATCACAACAACATTTATTGATAAAAGCATATGATGAACTTCTTTCATAAGGAATCCATACAGAGGTATCTTTAAATTTTCTCAGTGCATTCTAGGAATAATTTTTTTCCCCCCCCTAAGGAATCTTACAGAAAGTTTACTTCTTGAAGTATTTGTCAAAATGAGGGAGGATTTGAATTACTTATAAATAATTTAACCATAAGGAAAAAGTTGAGCTATTTAGTATACAGCAAAAATAAACTCTTTATCATGAAGAGTAGTGTGGGAGAAATCATGATGGTATTTGTGGGAAACAGGGATTCTGATTGCCAGATGGTAAGGCATTATCACATTCCATTGGCTTTTTACATTATCATGTGGCTTAACACTGCTTCTAATTTTGCTTTCTGCAATTTATTTCATTAGAATCTGATCCTATTGTAGGTATTGCTCAGTATTGTGTCTGAGATGTCATCTAAAGGTGTCTCAGTAGTAACACTCTTGCTAGGTCTTTCCTAAAACTACATCTTTCCAACGGAGCCTGAACAAAATGAGGTGTTTGAAAATACATAAACATTTTCCAAATCGATTGAATTTTTTAGATTTTGGAACTGAAACCCATGGATATAACACCTATACTTTTTTACTGTTTTGTTTGTTTGGTTGGTTGGTTTTGTTTGTTTTGTTTTGTTTTGTTTCAGGTTAGCACATTGTACATACACGTTTAGTAGAGATCTTGTGGTAAGGATCCAAGAAAATGTCTCACAAGTTTGAGAAGACTGTACATATATGGCAATATATATATTTTCATATATTTATTTTGTACTTCAGAGAAACTGCTGGCTTTCTTAATGGTCACAATATATTCTCAAACACTCATGTGTTTGTCACCATATCTTCGCACACTACAAAGTGTTCCAAATAGGCCCATTGAATGTGAGTTCTCTGGTGAAATGAAGCACTTCAGTCAGACATTTGGAAAAAAAAAAAATACCACCCCAGCAGATGGAACATCAGTAATTTAATACTAATCATCTCAACTGGTTTTACGGTTTCTACCTTTAATGTTCTGTGCCTTCATTGTGTGTGATTTACATCCAATTTGAGTGTAGCTTAAAAGGCTGTCAGCTATCAGTAGCTGACTGATACTACCTCTTTCATTGGATCCATCTTATAAAACAGCTCCAAGATTTTGTAGACAGGAAGACATAGATTTTGCAGCACACCTGTAAAATGAGTTTCTTTATGCTACACTAAACTGAGATTAGGTAGATAAAGGGCAGTTGGCATTGCAGACATTCAAGCAACCATGCTGTTATCTGTCAGCTTGCAGGGCTGGGAAGACAGATGAAGACAAATAGTATGTTGCTGAGTCACCTTTGCCCAGGCGAAGGTGAATGAAATGTCAAAGTTAGGGCTGTTCCTGAACTACACCAGCTGCTGTCTTTACATCAGAACATTGGTTACTACAACCATTTGAATTATGATTAATATCACCATCTTTTTGTTAAAGCTGTTAATACTTGCCTTTAATCTAGGGTTATATATCATTTCAGGGAATGGAAGTTTCTTCAACAGCTCTTTTATTTCACTTCAATTTTACTAAATATACTGTACCAACTACCTGTTACATCACACTTACTTCTGCATACTGCTGTTATGTAGTAAATGAGAATGTATTTTCTTCCTGAAAGAAAAGCATATTTTTTTTCAAGCTGTTCATTCATACTTGTAATTTGAGAGCCTATGTAATGAATGTGTGTATATATACAAGTACCACCAAAAAAAAGCCAAACCGACCAACCAAAACAAAAACAAACCCACAAAAGCTTACCTGTATGTATGTATCCTTAAAAAAGCTTCTGGTTTTCAATTTCCTGATGAAAGTTAACAGAACCCAAAGAACTTTCATTATTAAGTTTTGCATAGATATAGACACAATGCCATTACCTGCTGAAATTTGCTTCCAAGTTGTATTTTAAAAAAAATTTTAATATAATAATAAGGTTATTTGTCTTTGTACACTTATAGGAATTCAATTAACTGGTGGACATGTAGAAGACAACACTTTACAAGTGTGGGAAGGGCCTGGTATATCTAATTCAGGCATTTGCACCTATTCTTTTTTTAAAATAACAGCTAAAGTAGTCATTGCTAAGTTCCGAGAACAGTCAGAGTAAAGAGAAAGGAGTGTTTGAAGGTAGAACTCTCTCTTCAGGGAGAACTTCTGAGTCCAGACTAAGATATGATGCAGCCAACCGAGTCCTGGGCTGCATCAAGAGAAGCGTGGCCAGCAGGGCAAGGGAGGAGATTCTCCCCCTTTACTCTGCTCTCGTCAGACCCCACCTGGCATACTCTGTACAGTTCTGGAGCCCCCAGCACAGGAAGGACATGGAAGTGTTGGAGCGGGTCCAGAGGAGGGCCACGAAGATGATCAGAGGGCTGGAGCAGCTCGCTTATGAGGACAGACTGAGAGAGTTGGGGCTCTTAAGCCTGGAGAAGAGAAGACTTCAAGGTGACCTTATAGTAGCCTTCCAGTATCTGAAGGGGACCTACAGGAAGGCTGGGGAGGGACTATTTACAAGGTCTTGCAATGACAGGACAAGGGGCAATGGGTTTAAACTGGCAGAGGGAAGATTTAGACTAGATGTTAGGAGGAAGTTCTTTCCGGTGAGGGTGGTGAGGCACTGGAACAGGTTGCCCAGGAAGGTTGTGGCTGCTCCCTCCCTGGAGGTGTTCAAGGCCAGGTTGGATGAGGCCTTGAGTAAGCTGTGCTAGTGGGAGGGGTCCCTGCCTATGGCAGGAGGTTGAAACTAGATGATCTTTGAGGTCCCTTCCAACCTTACCATTCTATGATTCTATGATTCTATGATATGTTCAAAGGTTAAATGTGGACTTTGTTTTGCTTTGAGTTTCTGTGTGTGTGCATATGAGTGTGTGCTTTAACTCATGTACAGGTAAAGACAACTTCTGTTTGCACTGACTATGGCCCAAGCGGTTCTCTTGACAATAGTGAAACATAAGTGTAAACTATTCTTTGACATGAGAAAAGATATCAATGGAGAGCTAGTCTGGCATTGTCTCACTTATGCTGGTTAAATTTTTATTCAATATAAATCAGTTTGGAAGTTCTCTTTCATGTCAGTGGGATTAGGTTTGGTTTTGGCATTTAGATCATTATTTTGACTTTCACACATCTTTGCAAAAAAAAAAAAAAGAAAAGAAAAGAAAGAAAACATTAAATTATATGTAACCGCCTTAAAAAATATAACATCATTTGAATGTTCTCTGACTATCTGGATTTCCAAAACAGAGATTCAGCACTTCTTGGCACAAACAGAAAAAAATACACAGAACGAAAGATATGAGAAAAATACTAATTAAATATTTAGACAAAACATTTTTACAAAAATTGCAGGAAAATGAAGATGCAATGCTTGGTTATGGAAAAACAAAGAAACTTTTCACAACAGAACATTAAGAGCAGGAGTTGAAGCTGAATCAAATACTAAGTCTGTGTGTTGTGTATCACTCTGGAAATTCATCCATCCATTTTATATATCCTTTCATTTGCTGTGTTAGAGAAAAGATTGCACTGGGAAAGAAACAAAACAATAAACAAAAATAAGAAAAATAAAATTAAAAATGCTCTATGATGGTGTGGGAGTTCCCTGCCCCACCCCCACACTATGAAAAATCACCCAAACTAGACTCAGCCAGCTGGTAGTTAAGGAATGAAGCTATATTTACAGCTTAGCACAATATACAAGCAGAGATATACACAACAGACATGAATATTTACAGAAATATACGAGTTAAAGGTAATACAGAAACACAACACCCCTCCCAGAAATCAGAGTCCCCAGGAGGGGCTCCCAACCACCCTTCCACCTTCTTCCCGCCCTCTACCTTACCCCAGGATTTGGCTTACATGCGAGGTGAGTTTGAAGGATCGACCACGGGGTTAGAAGCAGAGTGGTTAGTTAGGTTACACAGCAGAGAGGAGAAGACACACAAGCTCCCACAGAGACCGAGACTCTCTCTGTCTTATCTATATTTGTGTTCTTGTTCTTATACATCTCAGCAAGCCTATGAGTGAAGTAGACATCACCATTGTTTTCTGTTCTCAGCCTATAATCTAATTATTTTCATAAAAATATTCCATTTAGCTTCAAACCAGCACATGCTCAAACATACAAACTTTCCTTGCCTTTTAGGGAGTAATTAGAGTTTTTACTTCTTCAGGAAGTCATTTATATTTGGGGAAACTGAGGAACTAATTAATCAGACACCTATTCAATGGAATATAAAATTTTCAATATGGTATCCATACCATGGAGGGGAAATGTGACTTTGAAAAGAGAATTTCCTGCTGTTATGTGGCTTATGAATTAAGCAGGAACATTTTTCACAAGATTGTTTTTAACAGGTAGGGGGTGCATGTTGCAACAACGTGTCAGATGACATTCAGAAGTTAATTAAATCAGTACTATTCAGATATGCATGGTAAGAGTGGTAAGACTTCTATTAAGAGTCGGAGAAAATAAGACATTCCTTTCGAGAGCTGACCTGCACATAGGATTGGAAGCAAAGTTCTGCTTAGTACTTGACATGTCATCTATTTTTTCTTCAAGGAGTGAGAAGCCAAATGAAGAGGTAGCTGTGAGATTGTTTTTTTCATTGAATTTGCTTTCTTATTTCATCACATGAACACACTGAAATTTTAATTTGAGGTAGATCAGTCATGTTTATGAAAAGTGACAGTTAACACAGGTAGAGTTTTCAAAACCCCTCAGAGGTAAATTAATTCATTTTCAATTGAAGTAAATAATAAAACTCTTACCAAGTCTGAATAGAAGCTGAGTTATGTCAAGGGTGAATAATCTAAGAAAAATCTTGCCCATTTCTAAAATATATTTTAGGATGTATAAAAATGCTCCAACAGTGCTTAAGCTTTGGTTTAACCCTAATGTTTCCATCTTTGAAGAAAGACCATGAAGTTGTTGCACGACACAATTGCACTTTGAAAAAGAGTCTTGCTGTGGATGTGTTCTTGACTGCTAATATAAATCTCAGTTTCAATAATAAATACATTTTTAGTGGCAAAACTATATGATCTTAAGCCAGGAATATAAATTCCTTAAAAGGTCAACATTGATCTTCTGTCAGTAGTGAATTGTTTTGTGTCTGACATAGTCTAGCAACCTCACTGGACTGTAATTGATGGCATACACTGACACCACGGTCATCTTCAATGTCAATGTCTCATGGTAGTTAAGGTGAGTTAAAAAATCCTACAGAAAGTAATTAGAAAATGTCAAGGGTAAGTGTCCCTGACACACAAATAGTCTGATCCTCCTGCTGTGAAAGATATTGTCATGGAATCCAATGAGTAGCCTCATTAATGCTGCTAATTATCTCCTGCTGTTCTGAAACGTGTATTACTTTTTTTTTGAAGTTTGTTTAGCTAGGAATGTGTCAAAAGTCACCAGCAGCACAACAAGGTCACTAAGCAGATACAGAATCCTAGTAATGTGAAGGCTGAAGTACTCTATGCCTTCTTTGCCTCAGCCTTTAGTAGTAGGACCAGTTCTTCACAGGATACCCAGCCCTCTGAGATGAAAGATAGGGATGGGGAGCAGAAAAAAGCCCTTACAATCCAAAAGGAGATGGTTAGTAACCTGCTGCACCACTTAGACATGCACAAATGTGTAAGACTGGGTAACATACACTCAAGGATACTGAGGGAGCTGGCAAAAGTGCTCACCAAGCTATTTTCCATCATTTTTCAGCAGTCCTGGATAACTGAAGAGGACTCAGGAGACCGGCAAACTCAGCACCCATTCACCATCCATAAGGAGGTCTGGAAGAAGGATTTGGGAACTGTGTACAGACTTGTCAGTCTAACTCACTGCCAGGGAAGCTCATGAAACAGATCATCTTCAGTGCCATTATGCAGCATATGAAGGGCAACCAGACCCAGTCAGCGTGTATTTATGAAGAGCAGGTCCTGCTTGATGAAACTGATCACCTTCCATGGCAACACAACCCATCTAGCGGATAAGAGAAAGAAAGGCTGTGGATGTTGTTTACTTATTTCACTAAAATATTTGACACTATCTCCCACAGCATATTCCTGGTGAAACTGGCTGTTCATGGCTTGGATGGGTGGGCACTTTGCTGCATAAAAAGTTGTCTTGATAGCTGAGCCCAAATTAAGACGATGTGGGAACTAAAACCTGTTGGCAGTTGGTCACAAGTGGTGTTCCCTTGGGCTCACCACTTGGGGCCAGTTCTCTTTAATATCTTTATCAGTGATATGGATGAGGCGATAAGTTGGGAGTAAGTGCTGATGTTCTTGAGAGTTGGAAGGCTCTAGGGAGGGACCTGGACAGGCTGTATAGGTTGGCTGAGGCCAGTTGTATGAAATTGAACAAGGCCAAATGCTGAGTCCTGCACATGGGGTTGAAACAATCTCATGCAATGCTACAGGTGGGGAAAGGGTGGTTGGAAAAGATACCCAGCAGAGAAAGACCTGGAGATGTTGGTTTCCAGCCAGCTGAATATGAGCCAGGAGGATGCTCTAGTCTAAGAAGGCCAACAACATCCTGGCCTGAATCATGAATAGTTTAACAAGCAGGACCCCTTGCATTCAGCACTGGTAAGGCCACATCTTGAGTACTATGTTCAGTTTTGGACACTTCACTGCAAGAGGACATTGATTTGCTGGAGAGTGGTTGGAGAAGGGCTACAAAACTGGTGAATGGATGGTGTAGAGAACAAGTCTTCTGAGGAGTGGTTGAGGAAACTGGAATTGTTTATTCTGGAGAAAAAGAGGCTAAGGCGAGACCTTATTGGTCTCTACAACTATCTGAAAGGACATTGTAGTTAGGTGGGTGTTGATCTCTTTTCCCTAGTAAGAAGTAATAGGATGAGAGGGAATGGCCTCCAGTTGCACCAGATCTAATGGAGGGGTAATTAATTGATTGCGAGATGGTATTTTTTCAAAATTAATATTGTTTATTAATTTTGGTATTCAGAACTCTCACCACCCTGGCCACTAATTTTAATAATAATCAGATTCTCTTGCAACGGTCATGGAAACATTATACAGATGATAATATAGGATCTAGAATGAATAACTAGTAATATTTTAGCATTAATTGAACTGGAAGAGAAGGTTCTTGTGGTCAATACACCGCTTACAGTCAATTATATTGCTTGCCCACTAGATGGACTCAAGGAGCTCCTTTCTGCTTATGACAGAAGACAATTAGTGAATTACAAGAGGCTTTAAGTATTTACTCACAAAAATAATCTCTTGACTTGCGGGGCTAGGTACAGCTTCATACAGTACTCAAATGCTTTCAGGGAGTTCTGTTGGTGTTTGCTTGTCCACTGAGGCTTCTGATTCTTCTGAGACTTCATAGGCTGCTGGGGAAAGGAGGCAGACAATCTCCGACCTTATCCTGATTTCTCTGGACAATCTGTGTACGTCCAGGACTTCCCATCTTGGCAGGAGACTTCCAGGTGTAAGCAGGACGTCTTGTAATGTGCAGTCTCAGCACAACATCATGCTGGCTATGCAGGCCTATTGTGTGGAGGCATTTAGAGCCTGTTCCTGGTAAACTTGAGGCAGGCAGTTTCCAGGCAGGATGCAATAAGATGATGAGGCAGAACACTGCCAGAAGCAGAGAGCGATGGTGGCAGGCAGCAGCAGGCAAGCACGAATACAACGGCAGAGCACGTTGTGTTACCTGCTTGTCTCTTTTTATCAATACAGCCTGAGACTAATGGGTCCTTGGACATGGAATAGCCAATCAGAATGGCAGTTAGCCAAACTTGACCATATTAGGTGAAGGCATAGGCTTACTTTACTCAAATTTGGGAAAAACATAGGCCTTGCCTGAGGCAGGCACAAGTCAAGTGTATGTACCTTGTTTACCACAGGATGTAAACGAGAAGCAAAACAAGTCTGGGCAAGCCAGGGTCCTTAGACTCAATGGCTCCGGGTTCTTTGTCCTCTTTCCTACGGTTACTTTTCCTCACAACAGAGAGAGGGAGAGCAGAAGAACATGTCTGGGCAAACCAGGACACAAATAAACCTATTTTGGCCTGTTCAGACCTACCATGACACCAGGGGAAGTTTAAATGGGATATTACAAGATATTTTCATACTGAAAGGGTTATCAAACATTTGATCGGGCTCCCAAGAGAAGTAGCTGAGTCACTGTCCCCAGAAGTGTTTAAAAGATGCATAGATGTAGTATTAAGGACATGGTTTAGCACCATTCTCCGTACAGTTAGATTACAGTTGGAGTCCATGATGTTGAAAGTCTTTTGTAACCAAAGTGATTCTGTGTTTCTATAAAATGTAGTTTTACTATAATTCTGGAAATACTGATTACATGAAAGATATTTATAGAATATAACCACCAGAGTAATACATTCAGGTACTGCAGATATATTAAGATCAGACATAGAACCAACATAAAAAATCGAAAACACATTCATGTGTTCTTTTGAATGCACAATTCCATGTGAAAGGAACTAATGTGATTTGGCAGAGAGAGATATGGCTTGCAGGATGCTCTTCAGGGGAATGAAGTTTCTCATTTTTAGTGTCAGTGAAATGTATCAGTTCTGCTCACAAGAATATCTCTTCAGGGGTTTTTCTTCTTTTAATTTATATTTGTGGAGCATGATGCCTCCAAAATACCCTAAAGATGTATTTTTATTTATATATTAGACTGTGGAGTTGAAGGAAAGGTACAAGTTTACATTTTTACAGATTATGTGGTTCTACTACAGACCGTCTAGCAGAGTATGTGCAAAGGTAGTTCTGAGAAATGAGGAACCTTACCCCAAGTCAGTATAGTCTATGTTCAAGGTATTAAATATACACAGACATACGCAGAAGATTAATGAATTGTTCTCTTACCAATCAATATCATTCATATTTCAAGTTTAGTCTAAAATTTTTCATAGAAATGGCATTATTTCCTATGCTAAATATTTTTGAAACTGTAGAGGCAAGGAAATACGTTTCAAAGCACTTTGACTATGTGAAAAAAAAACCAAACAAAACTAAAAACAAAACAAAGAAAGAGCATCAAACTTTTTCCCTAGCTGCTGAACGAGTAAGAAATGAGAATGTTATCTCTCAACAAGAGATTTCTTTTACCAACTGAATTCCGGGGTGTAGTTTTTTGGTAGTATACTCTTTATGATGCATGGGAGAGCTTGGAAGACGACAGAAAATAATGAAATTTCAAAAAACACTCCACTCTTCCAGCATCCAACAGTTTCCAGTTAAGAAATATGTTGTAATAATAATATTAATAACAACACCACCAAAAAAGAAGGTGCTGTTTATATGCTAAACAGGAAGAAGGGATTTGCAAGAACTAGGAATGAACTAGGTGCTTGAAACAGCCTGATTATTTGTTTACTTTGATTAGAAAAAAAGCCTATATTGTATATATGAAACAGACAGTCTAAATAGTCCAAAGAACTTGAAGATTGCTTATATTTGTGGTAGCAGATCTCTCAAAATATTGCATATTGTAACAATAATTGACCATAATACGTGCGTTTCTATGTTAGTGTTATGTTTTGCATGTTTACATTTAAGAACATGTATTTCCTATTTCCTTACATTCGTGCTTTCTTTGCTTTTAAAAAATAATTTCATTGCTTTTTAAAAACACATTTTAAATGTCATGACCTATGATAACACGTTCAAAGGAACAAAATAAAATGAGCTTCTGCTTATTCAACATGGTGTATTGTAATGCTTTATAAATCAATGAAAATTATATATATATGTGTGTGTATTTTGAATATTAGGTGTAGTTTCAAGTTTCTTTAGGCTATATTGGAATCTAAGATATCATGAAATTTCTTAGATGTATGCCTGCTTCAAAGACCAATATTTACACTGTGGTTTTAAACAGAAATTAGATCTGACAATTGGCTGGAACATTTAGATACTTTCTGGCAATTTTGAAAAAATCTGACTTTCTTCCAAAGCCAAGAGTTAGATGAGTGAGGTTATCCAAAATGAAGAAAAAAAAAAAACAAACATGAAAAAGTTAGCCAGTTGGTTAGGACAAGAGACAGTTATTAACTTTGTTCTGGTTTTGGTGGTGATTTTTGATATTACCTACATGCAGTATGTATGACTAAGGGAAAAGTAATGTCACTTTCCAAATTAATTCCCCATTTACTAAATAAGAAGTATAATATCTTCATGTAATTATTATAATTATGAAACACAAGTAGATTTGTAATGTTCTTCTTTTAGTGAGATATTCTGTAGGAGTATAAAGTGTTGCTTTTGGTGAGGATTATAAAAAAATAATTTGACAGAATAATTCCTGACAAGTTAAAGATGTTAATTCAGCTAGATAAATTAGCTATAAACTGTATTCACAACACTGCACCTAAAAATTTACTCACAAGTCAGGTAGTGAATTCCTACAAAATGCTGATGACCCTTTCTTCTTTTTTTCTTTTCTTTTCTTTTATTTTTGCAATAGAAGTTCCAAAAGTACTTATTTTTCTTAGTTTAAGATGTAGAATACTTAGAGCTTTATTCATTGCAAGACTAATGGTACTAGACAGATGGCCACTAGCCATTTCTGCTGCAATTATCACAGAGTTTGTATTTCTGTTCTAAATCCTGAAATTATGTATTTTGTTATCCCACATAACTATGACTTCTTATAATTGTTTCGTTTTTCAGCTTTCATCCCTTCTCTGTATTATATGTTTTTGTTGTTTTACACATACAAAACAAGCTTTTCAAGTCTGTCAAAGTCCCTCACTATCATAGCTTCTATATTGTCCAGAATAAACTGCTATTATCTTGTAAGTCCTCTGCACACTGGTGATAAAGTCTGATGCTAGAATATACCATATACCCAGTCATTGTATCACTATGGTATGGATTTCTACTAAATCTGTTTTCTTCTCTGTTTTTTCACTACTTGTACTGTATATTTTGAAATGCAGCATTAATTTTAATTCAAATAACGGTACATATTTTGCACATATAAAAATGTGCTTATATGTGTTCATCTTAGAGCAATACAATTGAGTTAGACATTTGAATTCTGTTCCTAATTTTGATTTAGTTTAACTCCAGCAGATTTCTACATCAGATTTTGTTATTGTATTTAAAATCTATCTTAATTAACCTCTTCAGAATTTCCCTTTGAGAACTTGCCTTTAAAACAAAACAAATTCCCCTTCCACCCAGATGTGTGCTGTTATTGTAGGTTAAGGAAAGTTAAGAGTTAATCCATACAGTAGACCTCCCAAGGGGTTGGGAGAGTCTGTCCAAAAAGGGAGGCCCAGGATATTGTAATTTATTATTCTATTCCCTCTTCCTGTATCTCCCTACATAAGGGGAAGACCTCTTGGTCATTCTCTCTCCGTCTCTCTCTCTCTCTCTCTCTCTCTCTCTCTGTATTGGTTTGAGTTTAAGCTTCCCAGGGGACTCAAAATATATCTAACAGAAACCAATATAATAATAGGAGGATGCCTTCCACTCTCCCATTCTTTTGGAAAGAAAGGAATTAGATGTGGAGAGAAAAGGGGTAAAAACACCCAAAGAACAGTCTTGCTAAGATGTGGAATTAAAAGAAAAACTTTAACAATAAATAAAAGGNGGAGAAGTAACTGTGGGAAGTAAGACAAAAGAACCTGGAGCCACTGAGTCTGGGGACTGTGGCCTGCCCAGACTTGTTTTGAACCCTGTGGTAAACAAGGTACACACGGTTGCCTTGTGCAAGGCTGTGCTCTGCCCTAAAAAGGGTAAAGCAAGCCTATGGCTTCACCTAATATGGTCAAGCTTGGCTAACTGCCATTCTGGCTATTCTGTGTCCAAAGGCCCATTAGTCTCGGGCTGTATCAATATAAAGGGAGATGAGCAGGGAACGCATTGTTCGCTCTGCCATTACAAGGTGTGTTCTGCTATTATATGTGTGCTCTGCTATTATATCTGCTCTATCTGTGCTTCTACTACTTTATTGCATCCTGAGCTGTGTGGAACTTCAGCGACCAGGATTAGGCTCCACGTGATCGGCCTGCACAGTCAGCGTGACACCATGCTGAGACTGCACATCTCAAGACATCCTGCCTGCTCCTCAAAGCCTCCTGCCAAGATGGAAGCCCTGGATCAGATCATCCAGAGAGTCAGGACCAGGTCAGAGCTTGCCTGCCTCCTTTCTCCAGCACCCA
Organism: Ramphastos sulfuratus; assembly: GCA_013399055.1. NCBI lineage: Eukaryota > Metazoa > Chordata > Aves > Piciformes > Ramphastidae > Ramphastos > Ramphastos sulfuratus. The sequence continues at coordinate 9,942 of WBNM01033655.1, read as the reverse complement.
GAAGCCTGGGGAAACTCCTAACAGCTACCAACAGCAACGCCGCCATGAGCTTTGGGTACTGTCAGATAATATTTTGTGAGTAAATACTTACAGCCTCTTATAATCATCAATTGCCTTCTGCCATAAGCAGAAAGGACCTCCTTGAGTCCATCCAATGAGCAAGCGGAGTATTGCCCGAAAGTGGTTCACTAACCGCAAAGCCTTCTCTGCCAGTTCAATTAATGTATATATTTACTAGTTAGTGCTAGATCCTGTTATAACCTGCATATAAAGTTTCCATGAGTGATGCAAAGAAACGATTATTATTAAATTGGTGATAGGGGTGACACGAGTTCTGAATATTTAACATTAATAAACAATATTAGTATTTTAAAAAATATAATCTTGCCATAATTAGTTACCCCTCCACTACAAGGTACATGTTCTCTGTTAACAACAGTTCCTCTTTTATCCAGGTATTCTGGTTAAGAGTAGGGGGGGAAATCACGGTCCCGTAAAATAGATTACTACCAGCTACATAATTTCTATACCCATTTTCTGTCACTTTATCAGTTTTCTTGTCATCATGTCAGCCTCTCTCTCTAAGAGCTTTAAATGTTTCTGTGGAAATAACCTCTTTGAAAGCAAAATGGTAAGATAATTCTATAAGGATTGAGCTGTTTTCATAAAACTAGAACAAGAAGTTTTGGAGCAATAGTAGGATTGTCAGATGTATTTAATCAGGCTGTGGTTGAGCAGGGTAAAATTACTATGTGTTCCCCAAAGGTTCCAAGTAATGATTCAGAATAGATATCTTCTAGGACCTGTGTGCTACAGAAGTGCTGCAAATACAGACTACTGTAGATGGAGGAATGATAAATAGCCTAGTAGATGGATTACATTATCATGAATCAAAATGCACCTGTCACGGATTTTCTAGGTGGAACTTCTGGGCAGATCCAAAGCTGGCAGTAATCATAGACTATATTAATTATTATTAAGGTATTAAGAAGTAATGATGGGAATTTGGAAAGCCAAATGTGCAGAAGGAAGGAGAATGAAATAAATTATTTTGTATCTATCTTTTCAGTCAGTATGTTCTACAAGCCTCGTGGAAGCTTCACCTAATACAGTTAGTTTTGGCAAAGTTCCATTCTGATTGATGAATCTCTGTTGCCCAGTGGAGTGATCAAGGTTCAGCCAACAGCTAAATATGGCCAGAAGTTGTAAGCAACTTGCCATGCCTCACCTCACTTTGCCTTGCCATACTTCACCTTACTTTGCCTTGCCATACTTCACCTTACTTTGCCTAGCCAAGCCCTGCTTTGCCTTGGGGACCAGGAAGCCTTGATGCTACAAATCAGCCTTGCTGTGTAACAAGCCCAAGTTCGGAGTCCTGGGAGGACACTGTATACCCAAGAATGGACCAAGATCAGGTCAGAGGAGCATGCAAGCCCTGCCAAAGTCCTGGGGAAACTCTAAAAGCTTCCAACGGGTAACCATACCACTGACAAAACCCCTGCAAGTGTTTTGGGTACTGTCTGGTAATATAATGCAGCCCCAGAAATCTGAAGATACTAGTTTGTGAATAAATATGATAAAAAGCATCTTTGTAATTAAAGGTACTTGTTTTGGTTTTGTTTGCTCTGTGACTAATTTTAACTTCTGCTTCAGCAGAAAGGAGCCTCTTGAGTCCCCCTAGAGGGCAAGCTGCATATTGCACCACAAGAATCTCTTTCCAAAAGTTTATATTTTCCTAAATTGTCTTAAATTGTTTGGTACTGCCCTATGCACTGTTCATATTCTGTAATCTATTTGCATAACTGAGCATAAAAGACTCTGTAAATAAGAAAATTTTTTTTGCAATAACCCCTATCATAACACATATTAATTAAAAATCTTTCCTGATATAATAAGCATGACACGAAGTGGCAGTTTGTAGTCCTTCAACAAGATACTGATCAACAATATGATACAATACTGGAATGTATGGTTCAGGGACCGTCGTGCACTGGTACATCTACAAATGAGGATTTCAGTCCCTTGGATAATTAACTATGAGACGTTATACTCTGCTGTAAATAACTTATTTCTGAAGTAACTATTCTCACTTTCTAATTAGTCCATTTGGTAGAGATAAGTCAGACAACATGGCTTTCTAGATGTAATTTCTCCTTGATGCAATTTGCAGCTCAGAGACAATTGTGCTGTGGTCAGCATGTCAGATTATGTGCAGCCTTAACATTCATCATCGAGGCCTTGAGTCACCTGTACTAGCGGGAGGTGTCCCTGCCTATGGCAGGGGGTTGGAACTAAATGATCCTTGAGGTCCCTTCCAACCTTACTACTGTATGATTCTATTATTTTAAAGACAACCATACAGAAACAGTGGCAAGGCAGTGTAAAAGGTGAAACCAAACCAGTGGGTTAACCTGTATGCCTCACCCAATGAAGAATGGAGGGAAAACCAATACACATAAAAAACCCTCTCTGGGTCAAGACAAAAAGACTGAGATGTCCCTTCCAGCCCCTGACATTCTATGATTCTATGATAAGAGTTTACTTAGCAAATCAGACAATCATAATACAAATGTATAATTTCCTTAGACTTTTTGTAGAAAAAACATGACAGAAAGCAGAAGCAAACAGAAGCAAGCAAGCTAAAAACCCAAACCAGGGAGCTACTCCCCCATCACTCCCTGCCCCCTGCCATGTCAGCAGAAGAGAGACAACACTCAAAACCCAGAACCCAAAAGAAGCAATGGGAACAGGAAGCCTCCTATGTTACAACCTGAACTTCAAGCCCCATAATACTTTTCTTCAGCCAACACTTTCATTTTGAAGCTGTCATGAGGCAGGATGGTATGAATAGCAGCAGACTAGAATTCAACCTATGACAGGCAGCATGTTCATTAGCCAGATCTCATAACTGTGCTTTACAGTCATGATCCATTTTTATAGCTGTGTTCACAAGAATTACAGATTACTACAAATCAGAAAGTACTTATGAGGTAAAACCATATGATACAAAATTGTCACTAATACCTTGAAGTCTAAGTTATCTAGGTGTTTGTTGGATCCAATGGCTACGACAGGCTAATTCTTTTAATTCAGTGATATTGGTCAGGTGTTCAAGAAGCTTCCAGAGAAGAACAATCAACCCATATCTTGCTGTTTAAACTAGTCATATCTAAACCAATTCTTGCTACTTTCAAATATATATGGCAGTATTTGGTATTCCCATTTCAAACAGACTTAATGGCTGCACATGTAATACATGTCGTTTGCCTCATTTAACATAAGTATGATGAAGTCTAAATAATGCTTACTTTCTCAATTACTCTGTTGTGTGTCATTGAGCAGCGACTTAGGTCTAAGGTCATCAAGATTCATCTGGAATATGTGTGTAAGAAATATCCTACTTCTCTGTGGGAGGATTAGGTTTTTTAAAAAAACCTTAATATGCAACTGAGAAGAATAAAGAACAGAAAAAGAAGGGAAATGTATAGCTGAAAAAGAACACCAGAAAATCAAAATAACTGAGCAAGTGTTAAAAGTATGTTTAAGAAAGGTAGCATGGATTGATCATCTGAAATACCAAAGCAAAACATGGAGCACTCAGTTTCTTCCACAGACCTAGGAAGATTTTTTTGTCTTTTCCTTGTAGACTTTTTTCCTGCTTCCATCTTTAAAGCAGAACTTCCCAGTGATGTTCTAACTGCCACTTGCCTCTCTTACACTGAGTCTTTGCTGTTTCACGAGAGCAGTTTCTTCTGTATCTTGCAATCATAACAAAAATACAGATTTTATACAGTCTGTAATTTTTACTGCAGAAGTCCTTCAAAAGTACATTTAGTTTATTACTAAACTGTTACTTGGAAGTTATGGAGGTGAATGCTAATCCCACTACTTTTAATTTAATGTGGAAAGTGTAATTTTCATTTTGAGACAGATATGTCCAATCTCTATGATGTTCTATTTACTTGCAATATGATATATGATTTTCCATCTGAGTTTATTTTCTCATTTAAAAGTAATTGATTTGGTTAGCTATTTTTTAAATGTACTTCAGAATATTTAAGTTGAATAAACACCTGCTTTTTTTTTAAATGGGAACTTTTAATAAAAGTACAAAATTTTTCTCTATAAAAGTGAAATTTTGTACAAAAGTAGTCTAAAATTAATCAGACATGTACATTTGGATATCCTTCATTTTTCTGCACAGTCGTGTTCTGGCACCAAAGTGCAAAGACTAGACAAGAAATAAAACCAAGGAAATTTATGGGCTGGCAAGATATTGTCTAGTCTGAATGTGTGGCCAATAAAGATAATATATTTTAAACCACTGTATCACTCAACCTATTGCACGGATAGTTAACAGGAACAATTAACTGAAGATATCCATTTCTTCTTATTTTTCTTTTTTTTTTTTTTCTTTTTTCCCTGAACAGAGGAAATTCTTATTCTTTCATCAATCCTAAACATGATAAGCACCTCCTCTCCAAATTAGATAGAATGTTATTAGTTTTTGTCTTCTTTGTCTGGTGTATGATTGCATGTATTTGTTTTTCATTGTGAGCTTTTTATGTGATATTTACAGAGCTTATATTTCTACTTGATCTGACTCCAGTTCAGAATAAGCCAATACTGATGGTTGTCAGATCGCATTGGTCTCACTGTACAAACATCTTCAAACAAAAGAATTCACCACAGAGAGTAGAGTGGTTTTGTTGACCAACAGAAGAATGTAAGTACAGGTAGATACATGGCCTGCTAGAAATTATATACAGAAGCAGAATGGGGAAATTGATAAACGGTTTTGTGTTTGGGGCAGAGGTGCTAGAAGAAAGAGAGTTGGCTGTGATTCATTTTTTTACATAAGTGTATGCGATGCTATCACTAAGTCATTGTGCATGCAAGATTTCCCACATCCTTTCCCTCCTTAAAAGTAGGCTCGAACTTGCATCTTTCAGGAGATCCTCATTGTACCAGGCAGATCACATAAAAGGTAAAAGTAAATTTTGACTGGAACTGGAAAGCACCCGACAATGGCATTTTCCCACTCAAGTACCTCAGGGTTACAGTTAACACATAGTGATGACCTTTCTGGCAGCTGGTCCTCAACTGGCACCCTGATCAGAGACAAAAAAAACCCCTTTTTATTCACCACAGGACATATCAATTTCTCCAGATCCAGGCAGTCAACGCACACTTGTGCCTGAAACAAGAGGCTGAAAATCAGCTTTTGCAAAACCTAAACTGTAGCTGCTGAAGCATTTTTTTTAGATCTAATGTACTCATTGATAAGAAGAAATACTGTAATCATACTGGGAAAAGAAAAGTACAAAAAAAACCCCAAAAAACCCACCAAAAAAGTACTATTCTGAAGTAAAATTCTGTATCTCATTTTCTCTGGGGAGTAGTTTAAGTTTTAACTTCACCAAAGTGTAAAGTTCCTATTACTGACTTTCTACTCTCCGGGCTTTTGAGTGATCATATAAAAGTAGCAGCAAGCACCTCTGAGTGGTAATAAAATTTAAATGCTTGAAATTCAGGAAATAAGTTCAAGGACTAAAGACTAGTAAATATTATAAAGATGAAGTAGTTAACTGTTTTAGAGGTAGTATCACAGTTAGAAAAGGAGCTCATAAAACTTCTACTGAAGAAAACCAGCAAGGATTTGAACAAAGATGGGAATAGTGTAGGACCATGATCATACTCTGCAAATATTACTACCTTGAAACATATAGAGAAAAAGTAGTGAATTCAGCATCTTCTCCAGAGTTGTCAGTTCTCTCTTCTGAGGTTCAAAGCTCTATGAATCCAATTCCACCTAGAACTGTCCATAAAGCCTGATGGGTACAGTAAAAATAACGTACAAACATAACCAAAAGGCTAATGTCTCAATACTTAGTAAGATAGTAGAAATATATTAGATGTTCCAGCTTAAAAATTGATTATGGTTTAAGAATATCACAAAATCTTGGTCCTGCATTTCAGCACTTCTGTGCTAGCATGGAACTCTTAAAAAATCCAATTAATCCATTTTGTAATACCCCTTGCAATTTTTGTTCTGAAACCAAGTTCTCAACCATGAATATATTTGCCTAATTACAAGGTCAGTCACATTTTCACACCCTCCATGGTCACACGCAGAGAGTGGTAATCAAACGGCACAATGTCCACCTGGAGACCAGTGACAAGTGGTGTCCCTCAGAGTCAGTGCTGGGACCAGTGCTGTTTAACATCTTTGTCAGTGACATGGACAAAGGAATTGAGTGCACCCTCAGCAAGTTTGCAGATGACACCAAGCTGTGTAGCACAACTGACTCGCTAGAGGGCAGGGATACCATCCAGAGGGACCTGGACAGGCTGGAGAGATGGGCCCAGGCCAACCTCATGAAATTCAATAAGGCCAAGTGTAAGGTCCTGCACCTGTGTAGGCACAATCCCAAGCACAAATCCAGGCTTTTATACAAAATTTCACTTTTACAGAGAAAAATTTTGTACTTTTATTAAAAGTTCCCATTTAAAAAAAAAGCAGGTGTTTATTCAACTTAAATATTCTGAAGTGCATTTAAAAATGGTTGGTGCTGGACCAGAAATTCCCTTTTGAAAGATACAAAATTGGTTCCACAGCATTTACTGTCCAGATGTCACATTGGCTGACATCTCAAAACCACAGAATACTTAGTTTCAGAGACCTTGTCTAATCAAATAATCAATATCCATTTTTATATAAGGGCATCAGGCTTTGCTGCGTAACTGAGTTCTATCCAACTGATTGTAAGTTGTTGTACACCTAGGATTTCTTTTTTTAGATAACCTTTTGGGCAAATGTGTAGTGCAATTAGTGACAGAAAGAGTATCCCACCACAAAGGCAGATATCAGTTAATTTAACGCCTCTCTTTTCAGTGAGAGCAAAGAGACTAATTTCCTTATATGGAGAGTGGAAAAGCTTGTGCTACTCAAAAGGAAGATTCACAAAGACTTCTTTGTTTGAGTGAGTAGTGATGTTGGACATTGTAGGANGGTTGGACTTGATGATCTTTGAGGTCTCTTCCAACCTTGCTTATACTGTGATACTGTGATACTGTGATATTTGGTGTTCAGACCTCAGATTGCATCCTAAGCAATAAATACTGTTTTAGTGTGGAACTGAAGCTAGGTAGGGCTTCCTAAATGCTGTTACTACTTTGCTTGCTCTGTGCTGGTGCACAGGCTACACAGACCCAAGCCCTGGAAGAAAGACGCTAGCCTTTTATTTCAGCACAATATCAAAAAGCACAACAAAACACACATCTCAAGCATTTAGCCTTTATCTTTCAAAGATCTTTAATTTATACTCTGTATGTAATTTCACAAAGTGAAATTTCCCAAGTGATAGTGAGTTAAGTTGTATGGAACTATTTTTTTCAGTAGTTTTTGGACTTTCTGGTGTGACTCTGAACACGCTATTAGCAGGATGATCAGATTGCTGTTCCTTCTGCATTTTGGTCATGGGCAGTAGCTGAGTCCTAGGGTTTGCCTAGGGACATCACCAGTATTTGCTGGGAGAGAGGGAGATCGTGGCTTTGGGACGTGAGATGTTAGAGTGTTGTGGTTTTGTTGTACTTAAAGATCTCTCCTCAACCAGTACAACTCTGTTTCCTGTGATCCAGGATCCAGTACATCTGTGATAGTCCTAATATCCTGATATGCACGGAATTTAATGGGGAAAAATATAAAAAATCCCAAACCAAAACCAACCAACCAAAAAAAAAAACCAACCCCCCCCGCCAAAAACCACAAAACCCCCACAAAAACCCAAAAAACCCACAATAACCCCCAAAAAACCAAGCAAACAAACAAAAAAACCCACTTTCCTCTACTCCCCCAATAAGGAGTTCCTATACTATGCTGAAATTTGATATTGTGGACAGTAGTAGAAAGGAAGATATAACCTATAAAGTGACTTGTTCCTAACAATTCCACCATAACTGCACCAAAAAAATGCTTTTTATGTTCTCCTTGGCAACCTGAAAGGAAATATTCCCTTGTGAGGGATCGTATGTTTTTTATGGAGGATTTTCATTAACATAGATACGTCACTGGTATGAATTCTAATATACGTATATAGTTAAATATTGGGAGTATATATTGACGATTATTTGCTGTCCCAGAGGTAAAATGTGAATTTAATAGAGTACTAACAAATATTCTCAATTGTTTCTAAGTATTTCTCACAAACTATTGTGCCCTCAATCATGATTTCAGATAATTTGTCAATGTTTGTGGCATTTTTTTCAGAAATATTTGCAGTGTGAAGTTCAGTTAGAGCTTCTTCATCCATTGCCTTTAGTGGTTAATAAGTACCTTTGTTGATATGTTAGCATAAACATTACAGCCTGAGTAGTCCCCGCTGATTTGTCACATTGTCATAGTTCGGAGAAGAGACCTATATGCCTTTAGGGACTTCTCAGCCCCTAGTGAGAACTGGAAGTGCATGATGCATTGATTAGAAAGCAGTTTTAATTCTACACATACTTGGTTGTGGAAAAAAAAAAACCAAACAAAAAAACCCAAAAATTCTGCAGACAGGAAAAAGAAAATTAAAAACATTACCATCAAAGTTTTTACCTAGAATAACCAGCTTTATTATGAACTGATTTTTTTTTTTTTTTTTTTTTAATCATTAAGCCTCTGAAATATTTTTCAGGGGAAAACATTGAAGAATTTAGGAAAAACCAAGGTCATATTTCAATTCTTTCTTTTGAATGCTCAGTTTTAATTTAAAAAATGTATAATTTACATTAACTGAAACTTAGATATGCTTAACTAATTTATTTAGATATTGGGTGAAAATTAAGAGAAATCAATGGGAATGTGTCTACTCACTCTACCCTTTACTGACTTCTTTGAATAACCCATTTCCTGGAAAGTTAAACATAGTGGGGAAAAAAACCACATTGTTTATTGCTACTATTTAACTGTTTTAGCTGTTCATTACATAAACATACTCTAAATAATGGTGATATTCACTAAATAAATGTGATATGCACTCACTGCATTCGCTGTTAGCCTATGGCATATATTATTCTATGTTTATGTATATAGTAAGATAAAATATAAACATCAGAAGGATATGCTTATTATTATTTTTATCATGAGTCGCATTCATAATTACTTAAATAAGAAAATTATTTCTGAGATGTGATTCGAAAAGTCTTATCAGTTCAATTGAATTTATAGGCTGCTAACCAAAAGAAATTAACAAGGAGATTCAGAATGTTTTGGTGGAAAGGAGATAAAAAATCCACTCCAGATCTATGATTTTTGCAATTGATTCATTTGGAGCCAAATGTTATATGTAATTTTCTCTAAGCAATTCAAAGCACATTAGCAGCATTCATGATATAAAAAAGAAAATCTTAATAAATGTTTATTACACAGAGTAGGCACAAGTGGGTAAAACTGAAAACTGATTAATAATTGAGATAGTTTGCTAAATATGTCTTCTTAATTTAGTCAAGTGGGTTTCACTTTCAAAACATTTGCTTTGAGAAAAGGAAGCCTGAAGTTCAGCATAAGTGGAAGGGTAAGTATGCAACTAGTGAGTGGTTGCTTGCGTGCTGAACATTGCCACGGATACCAGTTCTGTAATGAGATCAGAATCTTCTGTTACTGGAAACATGCATTACTATAAAACTATTATTCAAATTTCAGTTTGTTGAATTGTAGGTTATGTGAAAGCAATGAGTATTTAGTTATGTGCTAAATGTTACTTGGAGAGACTTTGCTTTTATAGCACAGTGGGCATACATAGATCTGCTCGTCCATTTCCTAGGCTATCTGAATAAATCAGAAAGACACAGAAAAGAAGAGACCGAGGGAATTAATGATGACAGGCTCTAAAACGAAGAGTGAGTTGGAAAAGCATGGTAAAAAGAAATACTTCATTATTGTTGTGGGTTAGGGAGTTC
>WBNM01033654.1:0-28466 GCA_013399055.1 Ramphastos sulfuratus | reverse complement strand
CCCCTAACATCCTGTGATCACACCTCTGTTAATGCCAGTCTCTGCTAAGACTTGGCTCAGTCCTTGTATAGTTCTCTGAAAATACATGACTTCATGTTGTATAATGGAGAGTTGTTACTACCTTTTCGAAAGGGCTTCAGAATATCAATCATTTAGAGGTTAAGCAATTTTTCTTGCTCAGTTTGGGGTTCATCCCTCTTTAGAAAGTAAGTAGTGCTGTTTCCTGAACAGGAAATCTGGTGACTATTTTGAGTAAGAAGTAGAATAGATTATCTGTGCCTTTAGCTCAACCTAAGAACATCTGCAGTGTTGGAAACCATTAATTGCCCATAACATTCTTTGTGTGATAGCTTTTGCAACAAAAGCCTGTTACCAGACAGGATAGGTAAGGCAGATTTTAAATGATACAGGATGGGGAGGGAATAAAAATACCCATTTTATCCCCTGTCCCAGCTGTGCTTTATAGTTACAAGCTTCATAGAGATGTTGTTTGATAGGAGCGATACGAAGCTGTTATGCATCGCACCTTGGAACGGAACCAGCGACTGGAGACACGACAGAAGAGGTGGTCATGGGGAGGCTCTGTAACTCCAGATTCAGAGAGCAAACCTGGTGAGTAGCACAGCTAAAATCAAAGAATATTGAGTGTGAACACTGGCAAGTGCATTGCTATCCACAGGGACCTGGGCATCCTTTCCTATCTTGGATCTTCCAACCAGATCTTTGGGTAAACTCCTGGGGAAAGAACCATATCTGTGTTTGCTCTGAAATGCTGCTGAGACTCAGAGCTGGGTTTTTACTTTGGTAAGAGCTAGAGAAGAAGCCACGTGGGCAATACAACCTGACAGCATTGCACTGCCAGTCTCAAACCATCACAGAAGGGGAATTGCAACATATAATGGTGAAATAATTCCAAACCCTTTAAACACAGTACATGTAACGGTGTGCTAAGACTGATGATAGACAAAACAAAACCCCCTCAGCTGTAGTCTATTGCTGTCCTGTATTACATCTAAAATCTTTACAACACACCCTTAGAACTGCAGAATGCTAATATATGAACAACCACTAACGGATAAGGAGATGCAGTGGGCAGTCTCTGAGCCTCTCAGGGAATAGTTCTGTTCTGATTAGATTTTAACACTTTTTATTTTGAGTTCAGACAGTTTCCTGTTTGACAGAGTTAACTGTTTCTGCTTGCAAGCATTGAGATCAGACCAGCAAATCAGGATTGGCAGTGGGAGGGATCTTTTCATGCACTGCCTAGCTGGAAGACCCAACCAATAAGTAACATAAGTTACTGCCCAGGAGTAAAATAATAAATAAAAAAAGTTCCAGTTCAGTCAATTTGTATTGAGTGTGTTTGAGTGGTGTCATCTTCTGTCAGCTCATGTTGACTTGTGTTTATTTATAACACGTTGACAGTGCTTTGATAGAAATGATCATGATGATATCCTGCTTCCCCATTTTTTTATTTAACTTGCATTGTTTGCTTTTTTAACCTTGTGACTTAGCTTACAAACCTTCTTCTTCTACAGAACAACAGACTGCTGATGAAGGTGGAACTGATGGTATTGATTTCTCAAACGTCCTTTTATTGTTGTTTTACACTCACTACTAACCTTTTAAACTTGAGTTCTCCTTTCTTTGAAACTAAGGAAAACCATCTTCTTAAAGATCTTTTCCTGGATTTTGGCCAGCTGTCCAACAAATAAGATCCCTAAGCAGAAAGCAGCCTCACTGTATTTTTAACTATTCCTCCCAGCTAATTAAACCACAGCTTAAGTCAGGGTATCCTGAGGGACTTTTCAGGGCAAGGATGTGTGCACTTGGATTTTTAAAGATAACTGGATACATTGTGGGGAGAGCAGAAGAGAAATTCTCAGTGGCATGTATTTGAATAGAAATTAGTTCAGTATTCAAAACTTTGGGGTTTTTTTTAAGGGCAATTTTGAATCCTTTCATTGTTCCCCAGTTTGCAGAAAATACATGGTAGGGGCTGGCTCTGTTTTCTTTTTGCTTTGGTTTGGTTTTACCAGCAATTGAGGTAACATTTGCAAAACTATATGATATTTCCTTGAGACTTTGAAAGGGAATGGCTTATTTGTGCAGTTTGATACTTCTTCCACAAAGGATTTTTGAGAAATCAGATCTGTCCAAATCATTTAACCCTAATTTTATGTATTGAATATATTTTCATTAGACTTCTGGCACTTTCCAGTACACAGACTGAGCCATTTGTAGAAATGCTTTGGTTTGCTGATACATAAGCTTAATAAGCAAAATGATTTCTTGAAGATGACAGCTCTCAGCTGAGACTCAGCTCAATCTGAGTTCTGAAAAGCAGTGCATGCTCCCAGCATTACTAATTCAGTACAGCTGTCTCCAAATGCTGACAGCATGAGACTTGAAAATGCAATGAAAGTCTGTCTGAGGATGATTTAACTACTGTGGCTGATTCTGGCAACACTGGAAGCATGTGTGTTGGATTTAACCTCTCTCTTCCCTTTCTCTGCACAGCACAAATCCCTGGTTTTGTCCAAAATTAGCCAGTTTGGATTGGTTTCCCTGTTCAACATGTGTTCCTTGGATAACTTTATAAATCCAGTTATGGTATTCCACATTCCTAAATGCTATTCAACCTTGAAACTAGGAAATCACATTTGCCTTACTTGTTTAGGAAAGCACTGGTTTGGTGTGCTTGGTTTTAGTTTTTTCCCCTCCTTTTTTACCTTACAAAATTTTAAAGCTAAACTTTACAACAAACAAAAAAATACTCTTCTTTGCTCTTTCCTAATTTATGGGAGGAAATGAGTCTGGACTGCCCTTTTGATTGTGGAGGATGATCTTCAGTGGTGCTGAAGCATGTGAAAAATGAAGTGTCTTCCAATAAACATGCATAATCTTAGAATGGCTTACATTGGAAGGGACCTCAGACATCATCTCCTCCAAATCTCCCTGCCATGGGCAGGGACAGCTTTCAACTAGACCAGGTTGCCCAAGGCCTCGTCCAGCCTAGGCTTGAACAGGCCCAATCCTGTTCAATATCTTTATTGATNTTGGAATGGGCTGCCCAGGGAGGTGGTGGAGTCCCTATCCCTGGAGGTGTTCAAGCAAAGCCTGGATGGGGCACTTAGTGCCATGGTCTGGTTGATTGGCTAGGGCTGGGTGATAGGTTGGGCTGGATGAGCTTGGAGGTCTCTTCCAACCTGCTTGATTCTATAATCTCCAGAGAGGAGGAATCCACAACCTCCCTGGGCAACTTATTCCAGAGTCTCACCACCCTCACACTGAAGAACCTCTTCCTAAGATCCCATCTAACTCTACCTCAACTTGAAACCTTTTCCCCTAATCCTGTTGCTAGACACCCTTATGAAATATAACAATAGGTGCTCAAGCATCATTAATTAACAAGAGAAGAAGCATCTAAGTTCATCTAGAATAGATCAATTTTGGATAACTGATCTGTTGGAGAGCAGCACAGAGGAGAGGTGTCCTGGTGAATAGGATGCAGAGGGATCCTGGTGGATAGGATGCTCATGAGCCAGCAAGGCCAAGGAAGCCAATGGTATTCTGGGGTTAGTAGGTTGAGAGAGGTTCTCCTCCCCCTCTACTCTGCCCTGTGTCCTGGAATATTGTGTCCTGTTCTGGGCCCCTTAGTTCAAGGAGGACCTTGGAACTACTTTGAGGAGTTCAGTGCAGAGCTGCAAAGGTGCTGAAAGGAGTGGAACATCTTCCTTCTTAGGAAAGGCTGAGGGAGCTGGGACTCTTTAGCTTGGAGAAGAGGAGACTGAGAGGTGACCTCAGGAATGGTTATAAATATGTAAAGGATGAATATGAGAAGGATGGAGTCCTGCTCTGCTCATTGATGTCCAGTGGTAGGACAAGGGGTAGTGGGTGCAAGCTGGTGCAGAGGAGGTTCCATGGGAACACAAAGGAACAGATTTCAAATACTATTTGCACTATTTTAGGGCTTTCTTGTCTATCTCACTGTGCCACAAAACAGAGAATCAGATGTGTTCTTCCATAAACTGGCTGTGTCAACATTTAGGAACATTGGTAAAGCTGCCTTTGTGGGGTGACAGAGGTGGTGTGCCCTAAAAAGTGAACCCCGTCCAACTGGGCACTTCTGGATGGTCTACAAAATCCTAGAATGGTTTGGGTTGCAGGGGCTACCAAAGGTCATCTAATCCAACCCCCTTGCAGTGAGTTGGACATCCTCCACTACACTTGGTTGCTCAGAACCTTGAATATCTCCAGGTATGGGGTCTCAACTATCTCCTTGGGCAACCTGTTTCAATGTTCCACAACCCTCATGGTGCAGAACTTATTGCTAACATCCAATCTAAATCTCCTCCTCTCTGATTTCAAACCCTTGCCCTTCATTCTATCACTACAAGTGTCACTCACTGAGACTGCACCAAGTTAGCCCACTGATAGATGGCCTGAACTGGGGCTTTCACTATGTTGTTTTTTTTAGACTCAGATATTCCATCCATGACATTGCTGTCAGTACTGAGATGAAACATGCCAGGATGTGGGCTTTCAAGGAGAAGTGGCAAGGCTGTGTCATAAAGCATCCTTGCTGGCAGAGTCCTTGTAAATGAGGGAGGTTTAGTGATGACTGCTAAGCAAAACTTGATGTTCAGGTGCATCTGTGTGGTGAAGACATATTATTAGAATAGAAATTGGGCTGCCAGAGTCTCTCCTTTCTAAGTAGAGAACTTCCTTGTCCTAGTAGAAGTTTGGAAGGAAGTGAGAGACAGAGAATCTTATTTTACATAGCCTAATTTTATCCAGCCTCAGACAGACAGTGCTGCAGCACCCTCTCTCAGTCAAACTCTGTGAGAAGCTCTGGCTGACAGTTGCTCTCTCAAGAATGATTTCCTTGAGCTCCTTTCCCACTTACAAGCCTTGCTTCATGGCAGTTGTGTGCTTTCTTTGGCTTTGCTGTTGCAGTTTGATTTCTCTCTTCCATTTAAAAAAAAAAGAGGTAGATGTTTGGTATCCCACCAGATGATCTTTGAAGTCCCTTCCAACCCAAACCATTACAGAGTTCTATGATTTCTGCTCTGTGCTTCTTGCATTTCAAATCCCTTGATGCAAGGATTCTAATTTCCCTTTCAAAATAAAAAAAAAAAAAGAGTTATTTCTTCAAAAGATATTTTGTAAATACCCCATGACCAGATGGACTTAGTTAAGAATATCCTGTCTTGTCTCTTAAAGCTATTTTTTATCCCAGTGAATTGTCCACAAAGCTTTGAAGTTTACAGTAGCTGTCCTGTAGGTAAGGTAGGAGAAAAGTTGAGGTCATCTGAGCATTTATGTACAAATTTATTATTAAAAAATCAAACAAAACAAAACATTTTGCTCTTAAGATTTTGTCCAAATAGTGCAAACTAAACTTCTCTGGAAAAAGAAACCTGAAATATCTGTATGAATACCCTTTACCAGTTATATCTTCTGTCAAGGCATCAGTTGAGATATTAGCTCATCCCTTCACCACTGCTCTCAGAGTACAAGAGACTTTCTGTACCTGAAGGGACTACAAGAAAGCTGGGGAGGGACTTTTTACAAGGACTTGTAGTGCTAGGGCAAGAGGCAATGGTTTGAAACTGGGAGAGGGGAGATTTAGACTGGAGATCAGGAAGAAATTCTTTAGAGTGAGGGTGGGGAGACACTGGAACAGGTTGCCCAGGGAGGTTGTGGATGTCCCTTTTCTGGAGGTGTTCAAGGCCAGGTTGGACAAAGGCCTTGAACAGCCTGGTCTAGTGGAATGTGTCCCTGCTGATGGCAGGGGGTTGGAACTGGATGATCTTTCCAACCCAAACTATTGTATGATTCTGTGAATTTATTCTTTTTTGAGGGTTGCTTTTTGCTGTTTTGTTGTTTGTTTGTTTCGTGAGCAATCATCTTTATGTCCTGTACTTTTTGGAGTCTCCTAGTGCAGATTTCATTCCTTGTCTCTTTACTGAGCACCTCCAGAACTTGTACATTTGCTGGGAAAGAGTTACTTTGCTCATTCTTCTCAAGGCAAGATTTGTTGTCCTCTATATCTCAGTAAGTGACAGACTCAATCTCAGAATTCAGGTGAGTGCTGAAGTCCCAGTTTGAACCAAAAGAAATTTGTATGAAGCATCTCCATGATGTTTGGAGGCCTTAAGACTCAGAGTTGAGGTCAGGCAGGAGCTTTTGAAGAGCAGACACTAGAGGGTAGTCTTCATCTTCCAAAAAGCCAAACCAGATGACTTAGGAGCTTCCTGATATTGGTATATAAAGCCTCTCAAAGCTGTTTTAGTTAGCCCAGTGCTGAGGCCTCATTCATAAAATGCCTCTCTTTTATTTCTGCTATGATGTTGGGAAAGTATCTGCTAAGCTCAGTCCTTAGTTTCTTAACTGTAGATTCCTGTCTCCCTCTTGCCCTGTGGGGTGTGCTGGAGCAGGTCAAGGAAATTGATGAGGGGTTTTGAGAGTAGGTCGTACAAGGAGGGACTGAGGGAGCTGGGATTGTTTAGCCTAAAAATGAGGAGGCTGAGAGGAGACCTCATTGCTCCCTACAGCTACCTGAAAGGAGGTTAGAGTGAGGCTGGTGTTGGCTTCTTCTCTTAAGTAACTAGAAGCAGAAGAAGTGGAAATGGCCTCAAGTTGCACCAGGGGAGATGTAGGTTGGATATGAGGAACAATTTCTTTCCTGAAATGGTGGTCAGGCATTGGCACAGGCTGCCCAGAGAGGTGATGGAGTCACCATCCCTGGAGGTGTTCAAGAAACATGTGGACATGGCACCTGGGGATATGGTTTTATGACCATGGTGGTGTTAGGTCCACAGTTGGACTCAGTGATCTTGGAGGTCTTTTCCAACCAAAATAATTCTATGACTTCAGAGCTTCAGCTCCAAAATCTGGTTTTCAACTTGACATGTCTTTACTGGAGGCCTCTAGCTCAGGAAGCCTGGGTTGAGTGCCTGGGTCAAAATCATGATGCAGAGGCAGGGCTGTCTGTAGGGATCTTTGTGTCCTGGCTCTTGCTATGACATGCTGGCTAAAGGGAAAAGATAATTCCTGTGTGGTGAGTAGTGCTGCTTTTTTTTCCTTTGGTACTTATGCACTAATGAGTTCATGTTAATCATCTTTGCTGTCCAACACACCAGCAAAAGAAGATGACTTGTGTTCAATGCATAGAATTCCTTGTGTTTAGCATTCTGGTCTGCACTACTTTGTGTTCATTACTGATTTCTGCTGATTGGAGTTTCCCTAGAGACAGGTAGATGCTTTTCCAAAGCTTTCACACTCTGGAGCAGTGTTCATCCTGAAAGTTCACTATTTGAAATTTAAAAGATATTTATCTGGTTTGTAGGAACCAACTTTTGTTATATATATAATTTTTTTTTTTCATGTGTATATGAATGTCTGTGTGTATACACATAGAAAAGAGTAATGCCTCTTGTGGCAATTCTGTTTCAGAAGAGTTGTGAAATTGATAGGAAACATGAACTTAAGGACTGGCTTAAGGGGAAAAACAGAATTTTCTAGAGTAAAATTGGAAATTTCTCAAATAGTTACAAGCAACTCTTGGGAAGTCAGCAGAGAGAGGAATTCTTTCTTCCTTTTCCTCAGGACTTGCTTTGCTTCCTCCAAAAGCATTTGTGTTGGCTTTTGTTTTTTTTATTAATTAATGATTGAAAAACTGTTTAGACAAAGTATGTGGAAGTAATGAAGAAGGAAATTATTTGGTTTCAAGTTTTAGTGCTGTTTTCTCTACGTTACCAGTCTGGTCACAACACACACCCTCAGTAGATTTTGTCTTTAAGCACTGTGCTCCTAGCATGGAAAAAAAAATCACTTAGATGCACACAAACCCTTGACATTACTGCACTAATCTCAGTGCCTTTTTCTGTGCACCTTCCAGCTGGTGTTAATTGTACCAAATCTGTTCAAAACTTAAAAAGGCAAAACAAACAAAAACATTTTCCATTTCTCATTCTCGTGAAGCAAAACTGGAAATAGCTTTCAGGATGCATTGCTTCCAAAAGTCAGCTCACAGCAGTGTGTGAAAGGTGCTTGCTCAAGTGTGAAGATGGATTCTAAAGTAAGCACTTCTTTCCCCAGGCAGCAAGAGGTCCACCTCCACAGCAAACCTCAAGCAGACAGAAGCTGTCATGACCAAACGGTTGTCATCCTCTGCAGCACTCCTCAATGCTTCAGATCGAGGTGAGTCTGTTCTCGTGCTGATAGCAAGTCACTGCTTCCCTGTTAGCTGAGGGAGAAGAGACAATGATACTCCTCTTCCTCCCTTGCTAAGTGTGACTCTCTTCATGTTTTGATCTCAAATGCATTTCATGCAATTTGTTGGTCCAGCTTGACCGTTCAGGGCTTTGACCCAGTGGCTGTGATCTCTGTTAGAGGAGAAGAGCAACGGTAAACCTGGCTGGTTTTTTACTTCTGATCCCTCCAATTGTTTTACTAAAGTCAAATCTCGGTGGATGATCGATTCACAAATCATTTCACATCATCTTTATGGGGTTTGCATGCCTTAAATCACCCTAAAAAAATCAACAAAATAGAAATAGTACCCAAAAAGTAAAGCTTGCCTTGTTGGGGTTAGTTTTGGTCGTTTGATTGCCTGTGGGAAGGAGAAAAAAAAATCAGCTTAGTTGTGACATCTTTCTGTTGCATCAGTCCTGTGCTCTGTAGACACACATTTGAATATTAGAATTATGCTTTAACTAAATTAGAGAAGGATGCATGAAAAATCCTGACATGTGGAAGATCTTTTTGAGTGGGAGGTGATTGTATGGTTTTGATTTGGAGTTCTAGCAGGCTGTGGCTACAACCATGCAGCTCTGACACCATTTCCTAGCCCAACAAATTCATGTCATCTTGATACTGACACTTAGATAATATTAAACTGTAAGTGCACACCTCTGCTTGCAAGCATTCTGAGGTGCTTACTGTGCCATTGACTACTAAGGAACAGAAATTGCCTAGAAAGCAACTATTTATTTTTAATTTTATCAATGTCTCTGTCTTCAAGTCTCATTTTAAACTGCAACTTCAAGGCAGTTGAAGCTCTAGACTGTGGTGTGTCCTGTTTAAAATGTGCACCACACAGCTAATCTTAACAAGGATGTAGAGTGACACAGACCCTGTTTTTTTCCACTCTCTGGTTAATCTGCTCATTTGAGCCTCCCCTCTGCCCCATCCAATTAATTCTGTAAATGATGGCTATGTTCCTTCTCCAAATTAATAAAAAACAAGGAATTGTCCTAATCTACTTGTTCAGAAAACTGAAAATTACTTGCATGAGCTTGTTTTAACCCGAGATTTTCCCAGTCTTTCATGGCAGCCTGCCTGTATCCCAGGTGTGTTGGTTTGTGGGGTTTATTTTCTCCAAATGATAAAAAGCATTAAGCTAAGAGCTGTTTAGTATGGAAAGAACTTCAGCTATGTCTGTGCTGCAATGTTTTGTCAGTCTGCAGCCTTCAGTCAGATGTGCCATGCTAGAAGATTCCCTGACATGGACACAACTAACAGGGATTTTGTGGGTTCATGTTGGAGGGTGATGCAGCAGAAAAACTTGTACTCATACACTGCATGCCTAGTAGGGGAGTCAGTGAAGATATCTACACTGGCATAGCTGCAGGGGCTCTGAGTCACTGGAGACTGCTTGTGATTTTAAATGATATTTATATATAATGTGGCTGCAGGGTTCAGCTCTGAGTATGAGTCAGAAACAGGTTTGTAAAGTACAAATTAAGTACACAGGAAGTCACTAATTATCAACTAATTGGGATTACTCTCAAACTTGCTGTCGTCCCTTGAAATCTTTTATGAATCCTTGTTCACTTTGGAGGAAAAACTCCCAAGTGGCCTAAAGTACAAGAAATGTGAACATGACTGATCCATGTGGACAGGATGCAGAGGTTGACCGAGTGGTTTAGGTCACCACAGCAAGTTGGAGGGATTCTGTGCTCTTTATTTGGCACTCAAGAAGAACTTACTGCTTGGTAAAATGTGGCTAAATTCAGATAACACAAAATACAGTCACAGAATTCACCAGATTGCTTCTGCCATGCTCGTGTGCCTGGGAAAGTGGAGGAGCAGAATGCAGAAATGAGAGGGAGATGCTTGTCCCTGGATCAGTGGAGTTATTTTGTCAACTGTGTTCAGTGTGAGTTCTGAGCACACTGTTACTCACTCACTTACCTAATCACTTGCTCTGATTGTGAGCAGTGGCCTTTAAAATGAATTATCTTTCCTAAAAGGGTATTTTACTTACCTAAAAGGAGTACAAGGATGGCCTCAGTAGCTCAGACAAGAAGTCTACTGAGACCCTGCTGCTCCGATCAGTAGCTTACAACAATATAAGAAATAATGCTTTCTATAGAGTTAATTCTTCCCTGATCCAGCTTTCCTGCTTCTGAAGGTTTCATGCTATAAAGTGACTTAATTCCTCTCCTGTATCTCAGGGAAGTGGGGCAGGTGTTGGAGGGGACTTGCAGGCTTTTTTCAGTGTCATTAATCCATGCACTTTCACTTCTAGGTACCGCAAAGAGAAGTGCCTCATTAAACAGGCTGAATAACAAAGTTCCTCTACATTCTCAGCAGTCAGCACTCAAAGGTTCACAGGTGGAACAGAAAGGTGCTAGAAGCCAGTTTGTTTTGAGACTTGGGAGGCAGTAAATGGGAGATTTCAAGTTGACTTTAAACCATGTCCCAGTTTCATGATAAGATCTTTTCAGTGCTGCTTTCATTGAATGCACTGCAGCATAAATATTTTGGACACTGCAGTGCCAGCTGGTGGGTAACTGTCTATAAACTAGCCTCTGGAAAGTGGAAGGGTGGGGAGAAGAGTAGGAAAACCTTTAGTTCATGAGAAAATAGTGCTTTGTGATGATAGATTGGTGGGTTTAGCAAAAGCAAAGCATGGGAAGGGCAGTTTAGAAGATGATTGATATGATATATCTAAATATCTTGTTAAAAATAATCTTCCTTACACTTGGTCTCTAGGAGGAACAGAAAAGAAGAGGAGCACATCTTTGAGTAGAATGAGTAGTAAACCCCAATCCTCTCCAGACCTAGAAAAAGTGAAAAAGGAAGAAAAAACAGGTGGTTGTTTCATAAAGCTGAGTATTTCTTTGTAAAGCTGTTCACAGTCAAGTTTGGATAGGATTACTTTCACTGCTTTCCTTGGTTCTTAAATTTTTAGGCCTTTTTAATGGCCTTTTAGTCATCTACTGCTAAAGCTAAAATTGTAAATGGTAAAGATTAAATTTCTTCCTTTGGACAAAAAGGAAATCCTCTAAGTAGGTAGCAAAATGTCTCTGCTTAAGAGAGACTTACTGGAAAGCTGCTAGGTTTAAATGTAAGACAGAGTGAAAATGTCAGTGGTATGTTCACTTCTTAGTTAAATCTTCTCTTTGCTTTTTAAACTCTCTCTCTTTTTTCAGTTTAAAAGCAACTACTCTGTTCCTGCTGCTGGCCTAAACTTTGTGCATGCAGATGAAGGAGGAAACCTATTCTTACTTCAGTCTCTTTTAATCTGTGTGTTCCCCACTAGGTTACAAATCCCCCTTTTCTAGGAACTCTTCCTAAACCCGAAGACCAGCAACTTTTCTAACAATTTTTTTCTCTTTAACACTTTTCCAACTTTCCTTTTTAGCAGCTGTTGCCAGCAGTGGAAATGCTGTTCTGCTTCAGGCTCTTTTTGTATGGGAGGGTGATGGATGCTGTCCTTGTGAATTTATGTGCAAGTGATGGTTGATGATCATCACTGGCTTTATCTTGCAAGTCTTCTGTTTATTATGTCAGAACAGCCTTATCTGCAGTCTAAAGAATGCAGCTCTGAAGAGCTGGGTCAAAATTTGTTCATACTTTGACCAGCTTCAGCTTTCATCTCTGTTGTATGCATGCCAGTCTTTGCACATTAATATGATCAGTATTAAGCAAGCCAAGGACAAGAAGTGCAACATAAGAGGCTGCAGTGTCTAACCCTTCTGTGCTTTTAGCTTGAATTTCCCTTTCCTTCACTTCTGTATTTTCCTTCCAAAACTATTACAATTTGCATTAATGCTCACAGACTGCCTTTGCTTTGTACTGCTTGCCTTTTTTTCATGATATGATTTCATGTTGGATCCTTTTGTGATTTGTTCTCACCATTTAGCTCGTCGCTCCCAGCTCAGTCCTCTGGACAGTAGCGTAATCAGTCGCCTCCTCGCCCCCACACAGGCCTCTTTAGCTAGGAGTAAAAGTGCTGCTACATTGTCGGCTGATGGACAAGATCCCTCAGGTAACAGGAGGGCAGCAAAGCCTGAAAGTTTTCTGCAGTTGCTCTTCAAGCAAGAACTTACATGATAGTTGCTAACTGTGCTGCACTGAAGTGTGAAACAGGCAGTTAATACCTGGTGATGTGTGATGCAACTTACCCACTCCTTTCTGTGGGCAGCAGTAACCAATTCATATGCTCTGTTGCATGTTTACTTTACAAAACCATAGAATAATTACTGGCTTCTATAAACTCCAGTGCCAGTTTACTTGCTCTGCAGAGAGCCAGATGCTGGCATTTGTTTTGGGTTTTATTTGTGGTTTTGTTTTGACTGACAGAGACGTGCATTTGGGAGTACCCTCAAATGAATCAGACATACTAGTGTTAGAAAATAAAAGGGGTAGAAACCCAAACAAACAATTTCAAAGGAGGCTGAAAGGAATTAAGTGCAAAGTCTGAATTTCTTTAGGAGGAGAAACTCCTGTAGGAACATGGAAAAGGGATTACCTTAAGCACAGGGAGCCCTGAGCTGGCTTCACTCAGGCTGAGTGTAGAAATACAGGCATCCTAGAAGGAGAAGATGGTGTAGAGTAACCCTGGATGGCTCAAGCAATTTCATGTTGCTCCAGACTGAGCTGATAAGCCCACTGTGTGGCTCAGCTTAGTACTAGTGCAGAAATCTGCATTGTGGGCCAACCCTGACTGCATCCTGCACTCCTTACAATTGTCACTAATTAGGAGAATGCCCCAGTAAATGCACAGCTGGAACCAATGTGGAGTCCTCTTTCTTCTCTTGCCTTCCCAGTTTTGCTTGTTTCCTCTTTAGTATGTTACACCATTTTTATTTTTGATCTTATGCCACTTACCTTGGTCCTTGTTGGCAGTGGTGACCTTTCTATGCTGCTCCCCTTGCATTTTGGCTTTTTTGGGGGTCTGTTGTTGGTCATATTTTTTGCACCCCTATCTATGTGCCACTTTTATTTTACCATGAATGTTTCAGTTCATGTCATGTGGGGAAATACCATCTATTTCACTGTCACTGACAGCATGTGACTTACTACTGCTGAAGTAAAGAGAACTCCTACATTTTTATCAGTTTACCTTCAAGGTACTTTCTGCATTTCAGTAGAAGCCTACCTGTGCTTTAGCACAAACAGAATGCAGTTCTCCTTGAACAAATGCTGTGAATATAAAAATAAAATGTGTTTTCCAGAAAATTACAAAATTCTAAGTGCTGGCATCTGTCACAGTTTAGTCAGACTGGAGAAAAATCCGGAATCATAGAATGGTTTGGGTTGGAAGGGACCTCTAAAGGTCATTTAGTCCAACCCCCTCTGCAGTAAGCAGGGACATCCTCAACTAGGTCAGGTTGCCCAGAGCCCTATCGAATATCTAGTTTCAGAAGTAGATTTTTACACCTGTGTGTACTTCTTTACATCAGTCTATCTGTGATCATCTTCATGAGAAAAGGAATTGGAAGACACAGTTTCTTTCTGTATCTTATATGTGAGGAGACTGACACTTCAAGTAGGGAAGGTACTTTAGTTTGAAAGTTCCTAGATTCATAGAATGGTTTGGGTTGGAAGGGACCTTAAAGATCATCCAGTTCCAACCCTCCTGCCATGGTCAGGGACACCTCTCACTAGCCCAGGTTGCTCAAGGCCTCATCGAAGCTGGCCTTGAAGACCTCTAGGGAATGTTCATCCACAGCCTCCCTGGGCAGCCTGTTCCAGTGTCTCACCTCCCTCACTGTAAAGAGTTTCTTCCTAGTCTCCAGTGTGAATCTTCCCTCCTCATGCTTCAATCCATTCCCTCTCGTATTTTCACAGATGTGGTTCTTTTTACACCACCTGTTTCAGTTTGTTAATGTGGATAAAAGGCACACACATACAGTAATAAAGGGGCCAGAGAGGGAAAGTGCAATAAAATAATGTTGCACAAATTGTTTCACAAGGACAATTTGTAAAGTAATGCTGAGATTCCTAGAAAAAGAAGATTTCCTCCTTGAGAATCAGGGAGAACTTACTTAAAATTTTGAACCTGTCATGAAGAACTCGTAGAGAAAGATGCTAAGCCATTAAAACTGAACTATTTGTAATTAGATGCAGCTTGCTTACATTTAAAATAATGCAAATGTATTACAACTGTAGGCATTGTTTGGAAAAGCATTTTATTTTTATCTACCCCAGACTGCTGCTTTCAAAATGATTTTGTTCTTGGTGCTGTTGCTTCCAAAGTACTAATCGTGTGGTGATGGTGTCTTGTGTCCATGACCCATTGCAATGTGCACTGCCTGTGGTGTTTCTCTGTATGGTTTCTAACACACACACTCTTTCTTTCTCTCTTTCTCCCTGTTTTTCTCCTGTTCTTATACTGTGCACTTGCTTCTCGTTTTGTCTTGTCAAATTCCTAACTTTTATAGAATCTCACCTCTGTCCTCGTTCAGCTTCAGCCAGTTCCATCAATTCCCCAGTCCCAGCTCCCAAAGTGCCTGTGCGCAGTCGTAGCATCGACAGATTGAAGTCCTCTGTATCTTCATCTGATGCAAGCTCACCAGATTCCACTCAGGTTTGTTGAAGATCCACAGGAATTAGGTTTGTATTAATGGGGTGGAGGGGAGAGATTGGAACAGCTCAGGATGAGGGTCTTTTTTTTAGCAGTTTGCTTGCCTGTTGAAACGTTCAGTAGCATTTGTTTCAGAAAGGCAGTACTGAAATCAAACTGGGATTTTATGGTCCTTTATCCCTCTGATATCGTGGAATTGTCAGTGCTGGAAGGGACCTCAAGGATCAGCTACTTCCAGTCCCTCTGCTGTGGGCAGGGACACCTCACACCAGCTCAGGTTGCTCAGAGCCACATCCAGCCTGGCCTTAAAGACCTCCAGGAATGGAGCTTCCACTATCTCCCTGGGCAACCTGTTCCAGTGTCTCACCACCCTTAGGGCGAAGAACTACCTGACATCCATCCTGAATCTACCCACTTATAGTTTTACTCCATTCCCCCTTAGTCCCTCCCCAGCTTTCCTTTAGGCCCCCTTCAGATACTGGAAGGCCACAATAAGGTCTCCTCAGAGCCTTCTCTTCTCCAGACTGAACAGCCCCAACTCTCTAAGTCTGTCTTTATAGCAGAGCAGCTCCAGCCCCCTGATTATCCTCGTGACCCTTCTCCGGACATGTTCCAGTACCTCCAGATCTTTATTGTAGCAGAGGCTCAAGAACTGGACGCAGTACTCCAGGTGGGATCTCACTAGAGTAGAGTAGAGGAGGAGAATCGCCTCCCTCGACCTGCTGGCCACACTTTTCTTGAGGCAGCCCAGGATGCAGTTGGCTCTCTGGGCTGCAGGTTGCACACTGATGTATCTTGGTTGCCACAGGTTAGGTAAGGTAGTGACTGGGTCTGTGTTTTGCAGCGTAAAGGAAATGTAGAGTACATCTTGTTGAGGAGTCGTACATTTGTTGTGCTAACAGCTCTCCTGTCTGTGGAGGATTCTGGAGTGAGCATTATTTGGTTTTACATGTCTTGGTAGAAATCAGAAGCTGAAAAACCATCGCCAGGTTCTGGTTTCAGGCGCCCTCCCTCACCATCTGTGTCTGCTCATCGGAGATCCCCTTCTCCTGCTAACGTGGTGAAGCGTCCTCCCTCACCGTCTACGCTTAGGTATGTGTCCAGCTTAAATCCCTTCTGCTGAGGAGACTGCTTCCTGCCTCAGACAGCTGTGCTCTTAGCATTTGAGTGACCCATGCTGTGCTGTGTTTGTACATCTAAGGGCTTCACTTTTGATCTGATGTCTCTTTTCCTTGGGTAGGGTTGCAGCCCTTGAACCTTCATCTTATTTGTGCAGATATTTATATTGTATAAACATTCCATATTCTTGTATATAAACAACAAATATTTATACCCTGTTTTTTCTGTGCAGTCTGTGCACTAAAACCCAGGGGGAACACGCAAGCTTCTGAGTAAGTCGATCATCCTGTATGTTTGTAGGAAGTTTCTTGGACTGGAATCACAGAATTCATCCTTGATGTGCTGTAAATGGAGGTCTGGGCTAGCAGACCTCTTTAGATGTTAGCCAGCAAGTAGCCAGTGCAGTATGCCCAGAGTGTTTTGGAATCTTGTATTCGAGATTTATGAAGAATCACAGAATGGTAGGGGTTGGAAAAGACCTCAAAAGACCATCCAGTGTAACCCCCACTGCCAAAGCAGGGTCACCTAGGGCAGGTCACACTGGAACGCATCCAGGCGGGTTTTGAAAGTCTGTAGAGAAGGAGACTCAACAACTCCTCTGTGCAGCCTGTTCCAGTGTTCTGTCACCCTCAACATCTGTAGTGTCAGTAACCAAAGCAGACTACTGTCCTAGTTGCATGTTTTGATATTTTCAGTATTAGCCCTGACAAATGATTCTTTATTTCTACAGGCAAAAGACTCGCCCACCTTCACCTAGTGTCTCAAAACAAAGGCCACCGTCTCCTACTCCAGTCTCTAAACCAGCACCAATCCAACGGCCACCTCTCACACCAGGTGTTATAAACATTACCAAAAAGAAAACTGAAGTAGAGAGCAAACCAAAGGACAAGAACACAGAAGGGGCAGGGCAAGAACAAGGCGCTTCACCAGCCTTGGACAGGGATGTGGTAGCAGCTAGCACAAAGACCAAAGAAGGTAAGTGTTCCTCAGTGACGATGCACTCTTACTCAAGATATCTGCAGTGTGTGCTAGGACTGCTGAAATCATTCCTTCAGGAGGCAGACCACTGGAGAGTAGGATGTTTTAGGGCAGAAGCTGTTCATTGCTGAAAATTCATAGAGTAATTTCACCTGGTATGACTCTGGGCTATGGATTTTAGTGCAGCACTTGGTTTATTTGACTTGGAGATTTAAGTCCAGAGCTTTCACTGTTATTGCTTGTACTATAAGAAAAGCAAAAATCGTATTTGTCTTTTGGACTTCAGGCACACTAGCTGAGAAATCCACTGGCTTAGGTTTGCAAAGTCAATAGTTAAACTATGCAGAAGTCTTTCAGTGCAGTTGGTAGCTGTTACAATTGCCTGTGCAGAGACCTGCTTGGAGGAATAAGTTAGCTCTTGGTGCATCCCAGCCTGAGACTGTTTTCACCAAGCTGGAAAACTTGCCTCAGTGTCAGTTCCAGTGAATGTGTAATCACTGCTGCCTCAAGAAAGTGGTCAGTTTACAGGTCACACTCAGCAGTTGGCTTGGTAGATAGAGAGCCATACACCAGGTGAGCAATTAGTGTCCTAGTCCTCTTCACTATGCCAAGTAAGCACTGCCCCTGTCCCTCTGACCGGAAGAACACCGTCTGCCATCTCCAGAACAGAATCTGGGAGAGCCTTCTGATGGGATCTGGCAGGCACTTCTCTGTGGAGAAGGTCTCAGGGGACACTTAACAGGAAAAGGAGGGATCTCTGGAATTTAAACTGCAGCCAGTGGGCAGTACTGAGGGCGAGAATCCTTCAGACACGAGGTAAGTGGGAACTATGCTTGCTGCATGTTACTGCATGTACAGTTCCTGTTGTGCATTCCTCAGCTGCTGCCATCGTCTGTGATTTCCGAAGCTGTTCCTGCCACTACTCAGAGTTGGATGTTCAGTGGTGTTAGCTGGCTGAAGAACTCCTGTACAGAGTTCTCTGAGCCTGTGTTCCTGTAGAAAGACGCCTGGGTGTCGTAGTCAAACATGGATGTTTGTATGAAGCTGCATAGCCATCTTCAGTGTCGTGTCATTCATCTTTGCAATCAGAACCTCCATCCCTTGATGTCCTTGCATTACTGTGGTAAATGTCTTGCATGCCTCAGAGGGGGCAGAATCAGTTGGTAACCAGTGTTGAAAGAGAGATTGAAACCTCTAGCACAGTGTGTCCTATTTCTGTATCTTCCAGTTGTTCTGAAATAAGATCACCTCTCCTTGTTCCTGGGTGCCCCATCTGTCTCCTCTCCACACTGACTTCTGGAACTGAATTAACACAGTTTTATCGATTTCCATTGTAGCTTATTGCTAATATCCAAGCTGATTGTCTTTGGAGTGGGTCATAATGGCTGAGAGTGAAGCTCTTTGACAAGATAAGGAAATAGTGGCTATGTTCTCCAACCTGGAGATGATGTCATTTCATCTCTTGGAATGTTGTAGTACATTGCAATAGCATTAAGTGAGGCAAAAATCCTTGTTCTTAAAAACAAAAAGTTGCTTTTCAAGGCAATTTTGCACATCTGTTCACCCTGTGGGTTGGTGCAGACATTTCAGACAGCTTCTGAAGTCAGAGCACACCAGTCAGTGGCATGTGGCAAATCAGTCTCTAGGTCTTCTAGGTTCAACGTAACCTCAGCTTTGTGTACTTGTATCTTCATACCATCTCTTCTCCTTCAAACTAAATTTGATTGCCTGTTGCTGACAGACAGCAATCAAGTTTTGTCTCGGGTTTTTTTGTGTCTTCCTGCTAAAATGCACTGTTCTGCAGTAAAACACTTTCTATTTTTCAGTGACTTGGAGCAGTTGTCATTTCTGGCAGCAGCCTTTCGCAGCTTCTGTGAGAGCTAAAAGGCTCATTTCAACTTAAAGCATAAGAAGTGCTCCTTCACGAGCTCTCACCTTATGCATGATGATAGGTAATAAACTATCATGGAGCCTCAACTTTTTTTCTGTCTGGGTAGTGAAGGCTTTGCAATATGATTCCTAGGTTAATTGTAAATGAATGACTTGCTTTGAAATGTGCTGGAATCATCCTTCCACCCAGCTGATGCTACAACACAAGCATGGTTGTGTTCTTGCTGTCAAACTGGAAAACAACAGTCCAGGAAGGAACTGATACAAGCTTCTCCTCAGCAGATCTGCGATATTCTTCTCTATCCTGAAAAAACCTGAAGAGATCAATGAGAGAAAAGGAAGAGGTTTGACTTCCACCTCTTCACAAGTTGCAGATCTTCTGTGTCCTTCTTACTCAATTGTTAACTCAGTATTGCTGAAGAGGAGCTGCCTAAAGACAGTCTGTATTCTTAATGGCTGCAAGTATCTTTATAGTGCCTCTTTGCTCTTAAACCACAGACTGGAATTGGTAAGGCCAACAGTCAGTCTTCTAGATGCATTTTGCAATTTTAAGGCATTTCTTTTGCCTGTTGCCCTCTTTTTCCTTCCATCACAAAAAGGACCTTTGAGGTAAAAACAGTTCTTGTCAGGAATGACAGTTGGGAGTGTGAGGAAGATGGAGCTAAGTATAAAATACTGGAGGAATCACACACACAGAATCACACAGAAGGTTAGGGGCTGAAAAGGACCTCCAAAGCTCATCCAGTCTGACCCCACCCCTGCCAGAGCAGCATCACCTATACCAGATCACACAAGAACACATCCAGTGGATCTTGAATATCTCCAGAGAGGGAGACTCCACAACCCACCCTGGGCAGCCTGTTCCAGTGTTTTGTCACCCTCACTGTGGAAAAAAATTCTTCCTCACGTTTCCATGGAACTTCCTATGCTTCAATCTGCCTAAGGCATGTTAGCAGTCATGTTAGGAAGTCCCATGTCTCACCCTGTGGAAATAAACTGCACAAGGGGTGCACATGGAGATGAAAGCACTACTGAAGTGACCATTTAGAGAAAAATCAGTACAACAACATGGCATTCTGTGATTCAATCAGTGGATTAGCATTGCCTGGAATCCAGTAACTTCCAAAGTGAAAATGCAATGGGAAGATCCTCCACCCAAGACTTTAGATCTCTTGGCCCTCTCTTAGTTGTATGCCCACTGCAGTTTCCATATCTGCGTCGTGAATCATTATAACTAATTTTCTTCTGTTTCAAGCTGTCATTACCATGTTGTAACCCTAAAACCCATCACCTAAAAGCCTAAAACCTTTAGGGCTTGTGCTGAGGATTAAATTGTTTTCTTCAGGTTGAAATTTCAGAGAAGGAAATAGGTCACACTTGATATCAAATGTCAGTTTTGGTGTAACTGAAATTCCAGTAGGGTTAAAATAGGACTGCTGTATTGGTTGCTGTGCCAGGAGATGGCCTCTGCTGTAAAGAGTGACTGGTTTCAACTGGTGAGACCTTCAAGTGGTAGAAGAGAAGAGAGGCATCTTGATTTCTTCATTGTTGTATGCTGGCAACAGTAAGTGAAACCTCCTACCTTTTTCTTTAAGTAATTAAAAAACCCAAATGCAGGAAGAGAGGCACTTAATACCTGCAGGTCTTGAGTATACAGATCCTGCTGATAGTTCTTTGTACTGCAGAGGACTGATCTTTCCTGCTCAGGAATGACAAGGAGGAGAACCTCTGCTGGCTGAGTTCAAATTTGGAAGTGGTGTGGCCTGTTCATGTTTGTACCAACATGACTGCTTTTTTGCCCAAACTAGGCACAGTCTGTGTCCTGGGGAGGCAGGTTTGAGTTCTTTTCAGTGTTGGAGAAATCTGAATTTTATAAAACTTCTCTTCCACTGCACTCTGTATGCTTCTGGAATGCTTTTCCTAGGACTGCAAGAACCTTTTTTTTTTCTGCACAAAACAGTGCCATGATTCAGTTGCTCTGGGTGTACTCTGGGCAATTACACCCTTCAGCTGCAGGTAGTGATTATGTGTCCATGAAGCTTAAAGCAGCTTTTCAGGTATTAAAGTTCTTAATGATGATATTGTCTTCTGAATGATTTGTCTTTAGGTTAGAAGCAAAGTAACTGAAGAAACCCTGATGTCATTATTTCCTAAAATTGCTTTGGCTTCAGGGCTCTGTAATTGTTAAGCAAACAACTGTGTGTTGATTTGAGAAATATTAAAAGGAAGAAGGGCAAGTCCTTGCCTACATTATGATGCTATTACTCCACTGACACCAAAAGCTGATTCTCTGCATGTTGAACCAGTTCTTGAGTCACATTCAAGTAGTAATATTTTTAGGGAGTTGGAATAGCTGATTAAAAAGCAGAGTTCTTTCAATACCTATTGAAAGTGGATGACAAGGGTAGGAGTTTTCCTAATGTTAATTGGTAATCATATAAAATGTTTATATATATATAACTTATTTTTTAATTGATCATGTATAATTTCTATTATAGATTCATAGAATGGGTTAGGTTGGAAGGGACCTTAAAGATCATCCAGTTCCAACCCCTTCTGCTGTGGGCAGGGACACCTCCCACTAGCCCAGGTTTCTCAAGTCCTCATCCAATCTGGTCTTGAACATCTCTAGGGAGGGGACACCCACAAACTCCCTGGGCAACCTGTTCCAGTGTCTTACCTCCCTCACTGTAAAGAATTTCTTACTAATATCTCTCCTATTTCTGATCATAGTATCTACTATCTCTGATCATAACACCAAGCAGGCCATGAATACACACATAAGCTATGGCACTGCAAGTGTCTGCTGACCTGGTACTTGAAGCTGTTTTGCTCTCCACGAAAACTGGAAATTGATTTGTTGCTATCCAGCATTATACGAAGTGATTACTATGTGCCTGGAGGGCCAAATAACACAGTGATTACTTGCACTCTCAGATACTCTATAGATTTGAAGACATGAATATTATTGCTATGAAACAAGAGAAATAAAAATGAATGTTTCATCTGTAGGGTCATGCCTTGGTGGAAGGAGTTAGATGTATTTTCTAAAGCTGGATCTTTTCTGTTTCCTTTGAAGTGTTTTTAAGTGTTACAGGATAAATGTGTTGTAGTCAAAAATATATTTTTGACTACTATAGTAGGAGTTTCAGCTGTATCATCTGGAATATGGCTGCATGACTGCAGTTGAAATGAGTTGTAATTTCAGTGTCAGTGGGATATTGTGGCTCTGCATCTTCTTAGGATTCCCTGTTGGCTCTTGGGAGCCTTTAGAGACAGGGTGTGCTCCCTCAGCTGGCTAACAGAAAACTCTTCATCACACAATGATAATGTCTGTCTTAATTTATTGGGCCTTTTAAACAGCATTTTCTTTTAACCTTCACAGAATCAGGCAGCAAAACAGTAGCAGTGACCACCACAGCTGAAGAAGCTGCTAAAATCTTGGCAGAGAAACGGCGTCTGGCGCGGGAGCAGAGAGAGCGTGAAGACCAAGAAAGAATTCAGAGGCAGGAAGAGGAAAGGTAAGGGTTCAGGAGAAGGGAGGGATGCTTTCAGTGATGGACTGTGGTTGGAGTGGACACTTGAACTGTATGTCATAGAGTGTTAGGGGTTGGAAGGGACCTCCAGAGATAATCTAGTCCTAGCCTCCTTACCAAAGCAGGATCAACCAGGGCTTCTCGCACATAAATGCATCCAGATGGGGCTTCAGAGTCTCTAGAGAAGGAGACTCCACAGCCTCTCTGAGCAGCCAGCTCCAGCACACTCACACCAAAGAAGTTTCTCCTCCTATTGAGGTAGAACTTAGTGTGTTCCAGTTTGTATCCATCGCCCCTTAGCCTATCACAGGGCAACACTGAAAAGAGCCTGACCCCTTCTTCCAACACCCACCTTTCAGATATTTCCAATCCCCTCAGGCTGCTCTTCTTCAGGCTGAACAGGCCCAGGGCTCTCAGCCTTTCCTCATCAGAAGGATGTTGCACTCCCTTCATCATCCTAAACTTCACTGGACTCCCTAAAGTAGTTCCCCGTCCCTCTCGAACTGCGCAGCCAGAACTGCACACAATACTCTAGATGTCACCTCACCAGGGCAGAGGGGAAGGAGAACCCCCCTTGACCTGCTGGCCACTGGCCACTGGCCTTCCTGGCTGCAAGAGCATTTTGCTGTTCCAGTGAATGTTTCCAAAACATTAATTAAAGGTCCTGTAAATCTTAATACAGTTCCTGAAGCAGAGGCACTGGCCAAACGCTGAATAACTTAGAATCATAGAATGGTAAGGTTCGGAGGGACCTCAAAGATCATCTAGTTCCAACCTAGGCAGGGACATCTCCCACTAGCACAGGTCACTCAAGGCCTCCTCCAACCTGGCCTTGAACACCTTCAGGGAGGGAGGAACCACAACCTCCCTGGGCAACCTGTTCAGTGCCTCACCACCCTCACTGTAAAGAACTTCCTCCTACCATCCAGTTTCAATCTCCCTTCTGCCAGTTCAAACCCATTGCCCCTTGTCCTGTCATTGCAAGACCTTGTCAATAGTCCCTCCCCAGTCTTCCTGTAGCCCCCTTCAGGTCTCCTGGAAGCCTTCTCTTCTCCAGGCTGAAGAATCACTCCTGCTTTCCTAGACTGTCTTATGTGCATGCACACTATCAAAGAAATAAGCATCCACTTGGTAATCTGTATCTTGGAATCACTAGAATCAGAGAAGAGGAGATGGCCAAGAGAGCACTTGAGGAAAAGGCACGACAGGAGGAGGAGCTCCGCAAGCAGGAGGAAGAAAAGAAATTTGCTTATGAGGAACAACAAAGACAAGCTGAAGAGGAGAGGATCCGCAGAGAACAGGAAGAGCAGGAAAAACTTGCAGAGCTTCAACACCAGGTCTGTTAATCTGTAGGCTCCAACTGTGTTCCTCATGCAAGTTGCTGATGTGTTTTGGGGGGGAGGTTTGTCTTTGGTTTTCCCTCAGAGAACAGTTTTGGCAAATCTGCCAGGAATGATGTAAAGCAGAGTTCATCATGTCTGAGATAGATTTAAGAATGTCCTGAAGTCCTTCCCTTGCCCTAGTCTATACTTGGGGTTTGGGTTTTTTTCCCCAGCATTTGCTAAATTCAAGTATGGGGCAGAAGCAGAATTTTTTTTTTTTTTACCCATCTGGGATACTCTTTCACATGCATAAAATATTTGTCCTGAGCCCACATTAGCAGCTTGCTGCTGTGGGTTATGAGGATGTGGTCTGTCTGGAAAGTCATAGAATCACAGAATAGTAAGGTTGGAAGGGACCTCAAGGATCATCTAGTTCCAACCCCCTGCCATAGGCAGGGACACCTCCCACTAGCACAGGTCACTCGAGGCCTCGTCCAACCTGACCTTGAACACCTCCAGGGAGGGAGCAGCCACAACCTCCCTGGGCAACCTGTGCCAGTGCCTCACCACCCTCACTGCAAAGAACTTCCTCCTCCCATCCAGTTTCAATCTCCCCTCTGCCAGTTTAAACCCATTGCCCCTCGTCCTGTCATTACAAGACCTTGTCAATAGTCTCTCCCCAGCTTTCCTATAGTGATCTGGTTCCTTCAAAAGAAAGATGGGTAGCATTTCCAAGTCTGCTTTTCTGCTTGCTAGATAGTCTCCCCCAGCTAATATCTGTCTGTCTTTACACAGGCATCCTTCTGTCTGAGAGCTGTTGTGCAGTAAGTGAACTTCCCTTAAATGAGAGTTGATTTTTATTAGCTCAAGTAGTTTTACAGTGAACCTCTTAGGGTTTGAAGAGCTGTAGCCTACAGCTGGCAGTGGCATGTGTCTGAACATTTCTTTAAAAGCTGAAATTCACAGTGAGGGTGGGAAGACACTGGAACAGGTTGCCCAGGGAGGCTGTGGATGACCCCTCCCTGGAGGCATTCAAGGCCAGGCTGGATGGAGCCTTGAGCAACCTGGTCCAGTGGAAGGTGTCCCTGCCTGTGGCAGGGGGGTTGGGAGTAGATGATCTTTAATGTCCCTTCCAACCCAAAGCATTCTGTGAATCTGTGAAAAGATTTTCCAGTGTAGAAGTGCTCAGCACCAAGCATCTTGGTGTAGTAATACCTGACTGCCAAGATTTTGAAGTTAACCATGCCACATTCAGAATTTAATTGCTGTCTTGTTAATTTCTAAATCATCCTTCCTAGACAAGTCTTCAACCTGAATTATAGTTTGAGTCCTGAGTAGCTCAACAACATCCAGAACATTTGCATAATCACAATCTAGCCTTGCACATAGTTTTTCTTTTCAGATCAGTTTTTTGAATGTCACAGTAATACATATTTCATGTGATCAGCTGAGTAACTGGCATTTAGCTGCAATGTCTGGTCATACTGTGTCCAGTTCTGGGCCCCTCAATTTAAGAAGGACATTGAAGTACTTGAACGTGTCCAGAGAAGGGCAACGAGGCTGGTGAGAGGCCTCGAGCACAAGCCCTATGAGGAGAGGCTGAGGGAGCTGGGATTGTGTAGCCTGGTGAAGAGGAGGCTCAGGGGAGACCTTATTGCTGTCTACAACTACCTGAAGGGTGATTGTGGCCAGGAGGGGGTTGCTTTCTTCTCTCAGGCAACCAGCACCAGAACAAGAGGACACAGTCTCAAGCTGCACCAGGGGAAGTTTAGGCTGGAGGTGAGGAGAAAGTTCTTCACTGAGAGAGTCATTCCCCACTGGAATGGGCTGCCCGGGGAGGTGGTGGAGTCACCGTCCCTGGAGGTGTTCAAGGCACGTTTTGACATGGCACTTGGTGCCATGGTCTAGTCTTGAGGTCTGTGGTAATGGGTTGGACTTGGTGATCTTTGAGGTCTCTACCAACCTTGGTGATACTGTGATATTAAGTAGTGATTGTCTGCTGTTCCTGTCTCTGTTGAACCAGAATCTCTGTAACAGCTCTGCTTTGGACTCTTGGGAATGAGTTTTGAACTTGGTGCTCTCTTCTTTTTTTTGTTTCATTTTCAGAGAGAAGAAGCTGAAGCAAAAGCTCAAGAAGAGGCTGAGAGACAGCGGCTGGAAAGGGAAAGAATTATGCAGCAAAATATGCAGGAAAGGCTCGAAAGAAAAAAGGTATGCAGAGAACTTTGTCAGCCTAAAGCTGACCTTGAGCCTAGCCTAAAGCCTAACCTTGACATGTTAAACTGAGCAGGCAAATGGTCTCTGATGTACTTACATAGTAGTGTGGCCTTTAAAAAAGAGGCAACTCTGGCTTGTGAGCTGGAAAAAATATGCTAAGTGTAGCTAAACCAGGAAAATAGTGTAAATTAAATAGAAGAATATATTCTGATGGCTGAAAATGTAAAGCAGAGTGTTGAAATGCAAAGCTCTGTATGTCACTGCAAATGGTTTCCCTGTTTTGACAGAGGATTGAAGAAATAATGAAGAGGACACGGAAATCAGATCAAAACGAATCCAAGGTACTTGTTTAGATCTTTGCTGACAGAATGGACTCTTCCCAGAGGAGGCTTTGCCTTCTGTCCTGTCTTTCACTATTATCCTTAAACAGGCTTCCAGGGCAATGTTCTGGTGCACCAGACATTCCCAGCAGCTTCCCACTGCACACGCTCTTCTGCTCTGCTTGTTCTGACCCGAAGTCTTCCATGCATTTTTGTTCAAGGCATGTAGAACCAATGTGGTTTGGTGCTATTGCTTGCAGATTGGTTGAAAAAAACACTGGATAATAATACATTACTTTTTCTTAAACTGTATGTATTCTAATAGGGCTATTTTTGCCCAGAAAACTTAAATTCCTGCTTCATAGAATTATTTGGATTGGATAAGACCTCTGAGAGTATCAAGTCCAGCCATCAACCTAAGACCACCATGGCCTTTAAACCATGTCCCCAAGTGCCATATCCATATGCTTCTTGAACGCCTCCAGGGATGGGGACACCACCACCCTCCTGGGCAGCCTGTTCCAATCATTGACCACTCCTGCACCAAAGATGTTTTTCCTAAGATCCAGCCTAAGCCTCCCTTGATACAACTTGAGGGCATTTCTTCATTCCCTGATACTAGGGAAGAGAAACCAACCCCCACCTTGCTCCAGCTTCCTTTCAGGGAGCTGTAGAGGGCAATGAGGGCTCCCCTCAGCCTCTTCTCCACACTAACCAACCTCAGTTCCCTCAGCTGCTCCTCATAAGTCTCTCTCATCTTCATCACTTTGCTTTAAAGCAAATCTTGGATGCTCCTTTGGATTGCTGTAGCAAACCAGGTAGAGATATCTGTTAAGGTAGTGACATAAGGTTTGTGGTAAATTATGCACATTATATTGAGGAGTAGATGTTCTTCTCTGACCATGCAAAGACCCAAGTCTCCATGTAGCTGAAAGGCAACAAATACATGGAGAAATGAGGGGAAAAGCAACTTGGGAATAGCTCATAGGTAGGAGATGGAAGTGGGTGCCACATGTGCCTTCACAGCATCATGTGTTGCTGGGTGACCTGATTGTCTGTTAGCCTTTGGGCTAACCTGGCCTTACTGCTGGGCACTGAGGAGCCCTGCCTGGGAGCTGTGACTGTGAAATGCTAGAGGGAAGCTGAGTTATTGCGAGTAACGCTCTGGCAATTCAGTTGCAGAATGAAGGGAAGGCTGCCTCTGAAGCTATGGAGGCAGAGGATATTGAAGAGGAGGAAGAGTTGGGTCTTGAGAAGACTGATCAGCCAGGTAAGGAAACTTGGTCACTTACGTAATGACCCTGTGATGGTGGGACACAAGTCCCAGAAATACCAGGAGGCTCTCTGCTTGAAGAGAGTGTAGATCATTGCCTGTTCTGTACCACAGGAGACAGTCAAAACGAGTAAATGCAGGCAGCATGTTTTCATTTTACAAGGGTGTTCTTAAAGATGGAGGACAAATACCATGTTGTTAGGGAGAAATGAATCTGCTGAAGCCAAGTGCCTGGAGTTTTGGCTAGGAAAGATCATTTTGGCACTTCTCTTTGCTTAGATCAGCAGTTCTGATACTGAAGCTCTTCTTTTTCCTTCATTTTTTACTTTCTATTCTTTCTCCCTCGCTTTCAGGAAAGCTAAATGGTGTTGACTTACCCCAGGAAGTCAAGGGGAAGGAAGAGGGTGGTTTAGAAACTGCACACAGCTTGATCTCTACAGAATCTGAGGAACAAGATGTGTCAGAGCTGAAAGGCAGTGAAGTGTTCATGAATGGAGGTGACTTGAAAAGTGACGAGGGATCTCCGCTTGTCGCTGAGTTAAAGGATTCCAGGTGAGTCTGCATCGCTGACTGCTTTACTGCCAGAGCAGTTAGCACAAGAAGTCTCTCTCTGTGTTTAAACTGAAGCAATGCTCAAAAGAACTACATTTAAATCCTTCCCCCTGCCAGCTCTGTGGTGTTTCTCTGGCTTGCTGCAGGCATGTGGCGTGTGTGTGCTGTCAGCGTAGCACTTCACGCAGAGGCAGTTAGTCCAGGATAATCACTTAGATGGCACGGCACTGGCTCTGCTAAGAAGGGAGAAGCAGAACCAGCACGTGCCAGGGTTAAACATAGATGCACTGGCTTGAAATCTTTTGCTTTGAAATGGCCAGCAGTGCTTCTCATCAAGAAACAGTAAACTACTACACTAAAAGGAATAATCACAGAATATATCTGGTTGAAAGAGACCTGCGAGAGCATCCAGTCCAGCTCTCGATCCAGCAC
>WBNM01033653.1:2118-35772 GCA_013399055.1 Ramphastos sulfuratus | reverse complement strand
TTGGGAAAGGAGACACTGATAAGTGTTGGGAAAGGAGACACTGATGAGGGATGGGAAAGGAGACACTGAGAAGGGATGGGAAAGGAGACACTGATGAGGGTTGGGAAAGGAGACACTGAGAAGGGATGGGAAAGGAGACACTGATAAGGGTTGGGAAAGGAGACACTGATAAGGGTTGGGAAAGGAGACACTGATCTTTCTGGATCCTTCTGGCTGCTTGCTGCTCCTACAAGTCCAACATTTGCTCTGTGGTTTAGTGGTGATTATGGAGAAGCAAAAATCTCCTCCTTTTTAGGCTTTTGGGGGTTTTTTTCCTTCATTTGCTGTCTTTGCCTCCTCTTCTGGGGTGGTTTTGCTGCTCTCTTCCTTCAGCACTTTCAGCTGGATTTGGTATTTCCAGCAGCTGGATGGGGCAGAGTGGTTAGAGGTAGGGATTGGAGTTGTTTGGTGTTGAGAAGAGGATGCTGAGAGCAGAGCTCATTGCTCTCTACAGCTCTCTGAGAGGAGGCTGCAGTGAGCTGGGGCTGGGCTCTGCTCCCTAGCATCAGGTTGATAGGAGAGGAAATGGCCTCAAGTTGCACCAGGGGAGGTTTACGTTGGGCAAGAGGAACAATTTCTTTGCGGCAAGAGTGATCAGACACTGGCACAGGCTGCCCAGGGAGGTGATGGAGTCCTCATCCCTGGAGGTGTTCAAGAACCCTGTGGCCATGGTGGTGCTGGGTTGGTGCTTGGCCTGGATGATCTTAGAGGGCTTCACCAGCCCAAACAGTGCCATGATTCTTGTGCCCTGCTCAACAACTCCATGGGTGACCTGGGAGGGATGAGCCTGCAGTTCCAGTCCTGCCAACCCAAGTGAGGAAGTTGGAGCTCTGCAGCCTGGAGAAGGCTTCCAGGAGACCTTGGAGTGGCCTTGCAGGATCTGAAGGGGACTACAGGAGAGCTGGGGAGGGACTATTGACAAGGTCTGGGAATGAGAGGAGGAGGAGGAATGGGTTTG
The DNA here is from genome assembly GCA_013399055.1 of Ramphastos sulfuratus. NCBI lineage: Eukaryota > Metazoa > Chordata > Aves > Piciformes > Ramphastidae > Ramphastos > Ramphastos sulfuratus. Next base: position 34,775 of record WBNM01033653.1, on the reverse strand, counting down.
AAGTGGCAGAGGGCAGATTGAAAGTGGATGTTAGGGGGGAGTGAGGGAGGGGAGACACTGGCACAGGTCGCCCAGGGAGGTTGTGGAGCACAGAAGCACAGAATGGGATCAAAGATCACATTGGGTGAGTCTGTGCTCCACAACTTCCCTGGAGGTGTTCAAGGCCAGGCTGGATGAGCCCTTGAGTGACCTGTACTAGTGGGAGGTGTCCCTGCCTATGGCAGGGGGTTGGAACTGGCTGAGCTTTGAGGTCCCTTCCAGCCCAATGTGATGCTGTTCTACAATTCCTTCCCCTGTGAAACAGGAAAATCCTTTTCTCCTGTGTCCCTGCAGTGCACTGTCCCATGAACCAGCTGCTGACAGACTCCACTGGTGTGATCCTCAGCCAGAGCTTCCTGGGCAGTTATCCTCACTTCCAGACCTGTTCCTGGGTGGTGAAGGTGGAGCCTGGCTACAACATCTCCCTCACCATTGAGTACTTCCTGAGTGAGAAGCAGTATGATGAGTTTGAGATCTTTGATGGTAAGAAGGCTCCTCCCTGGAGGTGTTTAAGGCCAGGCTGGATGAGGCTGTGGCCAGCCTGAGCTGCTGTGAGTGCCCATGGCAGGGGGGTTGGAGCTGGATGCTCCTTGTGGCCCCTTCCAGCCCTGACTGATTCTGTGGTTCTAAGAGGTTCACCTTCACTGCAAGGGCAGAAGTGGTGGAGTTTGGGTAGCTGTGGATCTCTGCTCCCAGAGCACTCTGGGCAGGGCTTTCCACCACTCCACCCATGACCTTCTGCTGGGTTCAAAGCAAGCTCCTCTGAGGACTCCTTGGGTCTCTGGATGAGAAGTTCTCAGTGACTTGGGGGTTGGGTGGACCTCAAATACTTGTGGAAAGGAGAGGACTTAGCAAGCTCCAGGGAGAAGACTTAGGAAGCTCCTGGGAGAGGTTGCAGCAGAGGTTGGTGGGAAGGGATGAGTTCTGGAGGTGAAAATCATAGAATCATAGAATGGTAAGGTTGGAAGGGACCCCAAGGATCATCTAGTTCCAACCCCCTCCCTCCTGAAGCCCCTGCAGAGCAGAGGGCAGGTGAAGTGGGCAGGGATCTAACAGGGTGGCTGATGGAGCTGCTTTGGAAGCAGAGATGCTCTGCTGCTCCTCCTCTGGTTGCCCAGCAGGACCTGAGCTGAACACTGCTGGAGCAAGCTGGAGCATGCTTGCTGCTGGAGCAGACCTCCTGGTCTCAGCTGGGCTTTCTTTGCTGTTGCTTTCCCAGGATCCAGGTCCAAGGAACAAGCCCCAGGCATGAGCTGCCCCTGCTGGCCTGGGCCAAAGCTCCTGGCGGTGCAGCTCGGTGCAGTGCAGGCTCCTTCTGCAGGAGCTCCCTGCCACAGGAGGGCTGCAGGTGGCTCTTTGCCTGCCAGCCCTGACTCTTCCCCATTCCTTCCCTCCTTGCAGGTCCCTCTGGCCAGAGTCCACTGCTCCTGTCCCTGAGTGGGAACTACTCTGCCCCTCTGACCGTCAGCAGCAGCGGGAACAAGGTCTACCTGCGCTGGTCCTCTGATCATGCCTACAGCAGGAAAGGCTTCAAAATCCGCTACTCTGGTGAGCACAGCAGAGCCTGCAGGCCTCTGCCAGGAGCCTGCTCTGCTCTCAGCCAAGGACCTCCACAGAAGGGCTGCAGAGGGCCCCAGGCCTGACCACTCTGGCAGCAAAGGAGTTGCTCCTTCTGTCCAAGCTGAACCTCCCCTGGTGCAACTTGAGGCCATCTCCTCTTGTTCCTTTGCTTGTTCCTCGGGAGCAGAGCCCAAGCCCCACCTGGCTCCAGCCTCCTCCTGGCTCTGCAGAGCTCCAGAAGGTCTCCCCTCAGCCTCCTCTTCTGCAGGCTGCACACCCCCAGCCCCCTCAGCTGCTCCTCCCCAGCCCTGTTCTCCAGACCCTTCCCCAGCTTCCTTGCCCTTCTCTGGACCTGCTCCAGCCCCTCAATGACCTCCCTGGAGCAAGAGACCCAAACCTCCCTGCAGTACTCAAGATGTGACCTCAGCAGGGCAGGCTGGAGTTGGCTGCTCAGCAGGAGGAGGCTTTGAACGCTGCCAGCCCAGTGCCTGATTTATTTTTTCCACCCTTGTCTGCAGCTCCTTACTGCAGCCTCCCTCAGCCCCCAGCCCATGGGATGATCCTGAGCCAGACAGGGCTGCAGCCTGGCAGCAGCGTTCGCTTCGGCTGCGACAGCGGCTACCGGCTCGTGGGGCACAGCACCACCACCTGCACCCAGCACCCCCAGGGCTACTTCCACTGGAGCCAGGCCACCCCTCTGTGCCAAGGTGAGCACAGGCAAACAGGGCATTGCCAGCAGCTGGGAGTCCCTGGGAGGGCTGGGGAAAAGGGAGGGACTGCTGGCAAGGTCTTGGCATGAGAGGACAGGGAGGGATGGGTTTGAACTGGCAGAGGGGAGGTGGAAACTGGGGGTTAGGGAGAAGGCAGTCAGGGTGGTGAGACACTGGCATAGGTTGCCCAGGGCTGTGGTGGAGGCCACATAACTGGAGGCATTCAAGGTCAGCCTTGCTGTGGCCCTGGGCAGCCTGCTGCAGTGGGAGGTGCCCCTGCTGCCTGCAGGGGAGGGTTGGCCAAGAGGCCCTCTGAGGCTCCCTTCCAACCCAGTCCAACCTGTGGCTCTGAATTTGCTTTGGTGTACCCAGAGGTGTCCTGTTAGGTTCTGTGTGCACCTGTGGGGGGTGAACAATTCCTTGGCATTCAGATGGTGCCCAGGTTCTGTTGGCTTCATCTAAGATTTAGGCATCTGCTTGTTCTTTCCACTTCTCCTCCCTAATTAGCCATAATCTTTATGACACAGCACACTTAGCAGAGGGCTCCTGCCCAGCATGGGAGGGAGGAGAGGATGAGGTAGGTGCCCTCAGGGGGGCTGGTTTGTCTCCCTCCCCATCTTCACCTCCTGATTGCACCTTTCTCTCCAGCTGCCAGTCATGCCCCTGCCTTTGTGTGCAGAAAATGCACATCTTGATTCTGGTGAAGGCTTTCAGTGGCTTTGAACATGCAGCCACGTTCCAAGGAGCCCAGCACTGGGGATTAATATTGCATTGACTTGCCTGGAGAGGAGCCAGGGAGCCAGGACAGCAGAGGCAGAATCTCCCTGCAGTGCCTGCACTGTTGTCCAGGGTTATTTAGTGTGGGAGGTGCCAAAGAGCCTTGGAAAAATCCTTTCTGTGCTCCTGGATCCCTTCAGTCTCTTTGGGAATTGCACAGGGGTGGAAGCAGCCCTGGCTCTGGTGGGTGGGTTTGGGCTGGGGGTGTTTGTGTCCCTTTGGAGCCCTCTCAGGGCTGTGTTTGTTTGCTAAGGCAGGACCCTGCCTGCCAGTTCTGTTGGCAAGGGGCAGCTGGGCAGGAGCTCAGAGAGTGGAGTAGCCTCTCTGATAGCAGGGATGGGGCCAGGCACCAAGTGCTGGAACAGAATCATGGCATGGTTTGGCTTGGCAAAGCCCTCTGAGATCACCCAGTCCAACACCAACCCAGCACCACCATGGCCACCAAACCCTGTCCCACAGTGCCATGGCCACAGGGCTCTGGAACACCTCCAGGCATGGGCACTCCCCTACCTCCCTGGGCAGCCTGTGCCAGTCCCTGGCCCCTCTTCCACCAAAGACATTTTTCTTCATCTGTAACCCAACCTTCCCCTGGCACAATTCCAGGCCAGTTCCTCTCCTTCTATCACTTGGTGCTAAGAGCAGAGCCCAACCCCACCTGTCTGCAGCCTGCTCTCAGGGAGCTGCAGAGAGCAATGAGCTCTGCCCTCAGCCTCCTCTTCTGCAGCCTAACCACCTCCAGCTCCCTCAGCTGCTCCTGTAGGAGCAGGAGAACCACAGCAAGACCAACAGGCACAAGAGGCTGTCATGGCAACTGTGCCTCCCAGAGCCTCAGCCCTGCACTGGGAGGTTTTCTGGTGTGCTGAGGGGTTTGAAAGGAAAATCAAGGAACCAAGGGCAGGGCTGAGTGCTGCCCTGGTGTGATGGAATGCCACCTGCCAGCTCAGCTTCCTGCTCAGCCTCCAGCCTCCTGCTCAGCCTCCAGCCTCCTGCTCAGCTCCCACACCTTTGGTTACTGCCAGGAGGTGTATTGGTGTGGGGGGAATGGATCTGAATTTGGGGAGGAGATGGAGGAGGGATGTGTGGGGAGGAGGTGGAGAAGGGATGTGTGGGGAGGACATGGAGAAGGGATGTGTGGGGAGGAGGTGGAGGAGGGATGTGTGGGGAGGAGATGGAGGAGGGATGTGTGGGGAGGAGATGGAGGAGGGATGTGGGATGGGAAGGATATGCCTGGATAAGGAATCCCCTGACAGATAAATTCACAGCAGGAGTGAGTTCCTGAGCTCCAGTTCCCAGGCCAGCAGGGAGAGTCAGAGCCAGACCATCCATGGCTTGTCCCTGGTTTGGGGATCTGGGGTTACTGAGCACCCCCAGGTGTGTGCCATGGGATGGAGGGGTGTGGGAAGAGGATTTCCCACAGGAGCTGCATGAGGAGCACTAAACCCACCCCAGGCCATTCTGGTTCAGCCGAAGGTGTGATGCATCAGCAGCTCCATGAGCACAACTTCTGCTGCCACCCCATGGCAGTCACCAAGAGGCAACGAATTCGAGGGCCGGTTCAAGGCAGTTCAGGCAGAGCCCTGCTCTGATTTGCCCACCGAGGGGTGTGTGGGTCCCCAGTGTGCACAGAGAGCAGCTTGGTGAGGACCTTGGTGTTGGATGTGCCTCGGGAAGAGCCTGTAAGGAGCAGAGTTCGCTGCAGCAGCCCCTTTGGGAATGTCTCCTCCCTGGTCCCCTCTGTTTACATCAGGAACCCTCACACTGAGGCTGGAGGTGGCTGTGGGAGGTGAGCAGCAGCAGGCTGAAGCTGCAGAATTGGTGGTGGAGCAGCTCCCTCCCCTGGCCTCGGGGCTGCCTCCTCTCTGCTTCAGCTCCATCGAACCCAACAGCCTTCGTTTTTAACCCCCTCCGTGGCTCTCACAGCCAACTGGCAGCCTCTAACTCGGCTGCTCCTCCGTGCTGGTGACCACACGGCAGAGGGTTGGGAACTCAGACCCCAGCGCTGCTTAAACTGCTCAGCACAGTCAGCAGAGGGGGAGCTGGGGGTGCCCTCAAACACAGGCTGGGGTTAACAACTGGCACGGCCCAGAGCTGCCAGCACAGAATCCTCCTCCCCTTGCCCACTGCCCTCTGAGCACTCTTCACTCCATGCTCCATCCTGGCTGGCATTTATGGCAGCAGCAGGGAAGGTTGTGCAGGGCTCAGGCTGCTGTTGGCACCGTGGAGGAGAACACTGAGATGATCTCATACAGCTCTGCAGCCTATTTTTAAGCTGCTTTGTTTTTGGAATCCCAGCTGCAGATTTGCTTTCAGAGCCTCTGTCCCTTTCCCTAGCACATCAGCTTCCTGCAGACAGAGTTCCTGAGCAGCTGACCCCCCCCACACCCCCCGTTTATTTCCTGCACCACCACACACTCTCCCTGGGGCTCTCCCAAGCCCAATGTTGGGTTGGTTTCACAGAGCCACCAAATGTTGGGAGGTTGGAAGGGACCTCTGAAGATCCTCAAGTCCAACCCCCCCTGCCAGAGAAGGGTCTCCTAAAGCAGGTGAAATAGAAACACCTCCAGATGGGCCTTGGTTGTCTCCAGAGGTGGAGACTCCAGCAGCTCATTCCATGATTGACTTGGTTAAGGGAATGGAACATCTGAGAGCCTGAGGGAGCTGGGGCTGGGAGCTTGGAGGAGCCTGAGAGGTGACCTCAGCAATGGGTATCAATATGTACAGGTGAGTGCCAGGAGGCTGCAGCCAGGCTCTGCTGGGTGATGCCCAGTGCCAGGCCAAGGGGCACTGGCTGCAAGCTGAGGCAGAGGAAGTTTCATTGAAACATGAGGAGGAATTTTCTCCCTGTGAGGGTGCCAGAGCCCTGGCACAGGCTGCCCAGGGGGGCTGTGGAGTCTCCCTCTCTGCAGATATTCAAACCCCCCCTGGATGTGTTCTGTGTGATCTGCTCTGGGAGATGCTGCTCTGGCAGGGGTTGGACTGGCTGAGCTTTGGAGGTCCCTTCCAGCCCCTGGCATTCTGTGATCCTGTGACCTTTTGGGGTGAGCAGCATGGCACAGGGGCTCAGCTTTCCCCCCAAGCCTCTTTGTTCCTATGCAACACCCAAAAGTAACCCTTCAGCTGCCAGGTGGAAGTGCAGGAGCAGGCCTTCCCAGGTCCCCTCTTCTTCTCCTGCCTCAGAATGCAATTGGTATTCAGCCTGGCTGCTTGTCTAGACACCCAGGCTAGCAGAGAGATTGGCCAAGCTCCTTAGCTGGCTGGAGTGACACCCCTGTGATTATCACTGCAACCAGGGATGTGCCTGCTGCTGCTAATGGGAGCCTGTGGAATTACTCACACCTATTAGCAGCAGCAGCACCTGCAAGGGCTTAGGGAGCTGTGGCTGCAGGATGGACCTGCTCATGCAGCAGCAGTGGGCAGCAGATGGAGAGGTGAGGGGCCTGGGGCACAGCCCTGTGAGGAGAGGCTGAGGGAGCTGGGGGTGTGCAGCCTGCAGAAGAGGAGGCTCAGGGCAGACCTCATTGCTCTCTGCAGCTACCTGCAGGGAGGTTGTAGCCAACCTGGTCTCTTCCAACCTGCTTGATTCTGTGATTCTGCTCCTCTGCTCTGCTGAGACCTCACCTGCAGAGCTGTGTCCTGCTGTGTGACTCCCAACACAAGATATGGAGCAGGTCCAGAGGAGGGCCACAGAGATGATCAGAGGGCTGGAGAAGCTGTCCTGTGAGGACAGGCTGAGAGAATTTGGTCACTGAAAGGCTTCTCAAACATTGGAATGGTCTGCCCAGGGCAGTGGTGGAGTGCCCATCCCTGGGGGTGTTCAAGCAGCCTGTGGCCCTGGTGCCTGGGGACATGCTTTAGTGCTGAGCCTCAGTGCTGGATTCCAGGAGCTTGGAGGTCTCTTCCAACCAGATGTATTCTGTGATCCTGTAGTTGAGGCTGCTCAGCCTGGAGAAAAGAAGGCTCCAGGGAGACCTTAGAGCTGCATTTCAGTAGCTGGGGAGGCTGGGGAGGGACTGTTTAGAAGAGTTTGGGGTGATAGGATTAGGGGCAATGATTTGAAGCTGGAGCAGGGCAGAGTTAGGTTGGACACCAGGAGGAAGTTCTGCACAGGGAGGGTGGTGAAACACTGGAGCAGGCTGCCCAGGGCTGTGTTTGAGTTCCCATCCCTGGATTCAAGCTCCAACCTGATGTGGCCCTGGGCAGCCTGCTCTAGCTGCAGGTGTCCCTGCTGGCTGCAGGCAGGGGGGTTGGCCAGGATGCCCTTTGAGGGCCCAGCCTCTGGGCTTTCAGCTGCCCACGGATCCAAGGGGAAGGGGACTGATGTCCTGGCTGTGTTTCTTTGCCCAGCTCTCTCCTGTGGGGTCCCTCGAGCCCCCCGCAACGGCGTCGTCTTTGGCAAGGAGTACACAGTGGGGACCAAAGCCATGTACCACTGCAACCAGGGCTTCCAGCTGCAGCCTGGGCAGCAGCCCAGCACTGAGTGCCTGCAGGCAGGGACCTGGAGCAATGGGGACCAGCCCCCGCAGTGTGTGGGTGAGTGTCTGCAGCCAGGGCAGCCCCAGGGGCAGCTTTGCAAGGTCCTTCAGCTCCGGCAGGGCCAGGTGCAGGACACCAGGCACAGGGTTCTGGTCCTGCAGAGCTTGGGGCTGGGGTCCTCTCATGGTGTCTTTGTCTGGCACTTGTAAAACGCTGTCAGGGGGCAGGATTGGCCACCAGGTGAGTGACAGAGGCACTCTGTGAGCCTGTCCCCAGTCCTAAAGGGAAGAGAAAGGGAATAAGGGAGGGAGGCTGATGGGCTGGGAAAAAAAACTAACCCAGCTGGGATGGAAATGGGAACAACCCAAGGAAATAGATACAGAATGGTACAGAACCCAAGCCCTGGTGGCAGTGACATCAGCACTGTCACCACTGGTGCTGGGGGCAGCCACTGGGGAGGTCCCAGACTGGGCTCAGTAGCAGATGGGACCCAGATTCAGGAGCTGGGTGCAGGGGCCCAGGGATTGGGACCAAAGGCAGAATGGGCAGAGTTGTCCTCAGCTGCTGCCAAGAATGGGCAGAGTTGTCCTCAGCTNGAAGTGCAGGAGCAGGCCTTCCCAGGTCCCCTCTTCTTCTCCTGCCTCAGAATGCAATTGGTATTCAGCCTGGCTGCTTGTCTAGACACCCAGGCTAGCAGAGAGATTGGCCAAGCTCCTTAGCTGGCTGGAGTGACACCCCTGTGATTATCACTGCAACCAGGGATGTGCCTGCTGCTGCTAATGGGAGCCTGTGGAATTACTCACACCTATTAGCAGCAGCAGCACCTGCAAGGGCTTAGGGAGCTGTGGCTGCAGGATGGACCTGCTCATGCAGCAGCAGTGGGCAGCAGATGGAGAGGTGAGGGGCCTGGGGCACAGCCCTGTGAGGAGAGGCTGAGGGAGCTGGGGGTGTGCAGCCTGCAGAAGAGGAGGCTCAGGGCAGACCTCATTGCTCTCTGCAGCTACCTGCAGGGAGGTTGTAGCCAACCTGGTCTCTTCCAACCTGCTTGATTCTGTGATTCTGCTCCTCTGCTCTGCTGAGACCTCACCTGCAGAGCTGTGTCCTGCTGTGTGACTCCCAACACAAGATATGGAGCAGGTCCAGAGGAGGGCCACAGAGATGATCAGAGGGCTGGAGAAGCTGTCCTGTGAGGACAGGCTGAGAGAATTTGGTCACTGAAAGGCTTCTCAAACATTGGAATGGTCTGCCCAGGGCAGTGGTGGAGTGCCCATCCCTGGGGGTGTTCAAGCAGCCTGTGGCCCTGGTGCCTGGGGACATGCTTTAGTGCTGAGCCTCAGTGCTGGATTCCAGGAGCTTGGAGGTCTCTTCCAACCAGATGTATTCTGTGATCCTGTAGTTGAGGCTGCTCAGCCTGGAGAAAAGAAGGCTCCAGGGAGACCTTAGAGCTGCATTTCAGTAGCTGGGGAGGCTGGGGAGGGACTGTTTAGAAGAGTTTGGGGTGATAGGATTAGGGGCAATGATTTGAAGCTGGAGCAGGGCAGAGTTAGGTTGGACACCAGGAGGAAGTTCTGCACAGGGAGGGTGGTGAAACACTGGAGCAGGCTGCCCAGGGCTGTGTTTGAGTTCCCATCCCTGGATTCAAGCTCCAACCTGATGTGGCCCTGGGCAGCCTGCTCTAGCTGCAGGTGTCCCTGCTGGCTGCAGGCAGGGGGGTTGGCCAGGATGCCCTTTGAGGGCCCAGCCTCTGGGCTTTCAGCTGCCCACGGATCCAAGGGGAAGGGGACTGATGTCCTGGCTGTGTTTCTTTGCCCAGCTCTCTCCTGTGGGGTCCCTCGAGCCCCCCGCAACGGCGTCGTCTTTGGCAAGGAGTACACAGTGGGGACCAAAGCCATGTACCACTGCAACCAGGGCTTCCAGCTGCAGCCTGGGCAGCAGCCCAGCACTGAGTGCCTGCAGGCAGGGACCTGGAGCAATGGGGACCAGCCCCCGCAGTGTGTGGGTGAGTGTCTGCAGCCAGGGCAGCCCCAGGGGCAGCTTTGCAAGGTCCTTCAGCTCCGGCAGGGCCAGGTGCAGGACACCAGGCACAGGGTTCTGGTCCTGCAGAGCTTGGGGCTGGGGTCCTCTCATGGTGTCTTTGTCTGGCACTTGTAAAACGCTGTCAGGGGGCAGGATTGGCCACCAGGTGAGTGACAGAGGCACTCTGTGAGCCTGTCCCCAGTCCTAAAGGGAAGAGAAAGGGAATAAGGGAGGGAGGCTGATGGGCTGGGAAAAAAAACTAACCCAGCTGGGATGGAAATGGGAACAACCCAAGGAAATAGATACAGAATGGTACAGAACCCAAGCCCTGGTGGCAGTGACATCAGCACTGTCACCACTGGTGCTGGGGGCAGCCACTGGGGAGGTCCCAGACTGGGCTCAGTAGCAGATGGGACCCAGATTCAGGAGCTGGGTGCAGGGGCCCAGGGATTGGGACCAAAGGCAGAATGGGCAGAGTTGTCCTCAGCTGCTGCCAAGAATGGGCAGAGTTGTCCTCAGCTGCTGCCACTGAAGTGTCTTGAGCCTGCTGCTGCCTCAGCTTTGCCTTGCAGACATCTCTGGGGTGCAGTCCCTCAGTGGTCAGCGCAGGGTCCCCTGTGCTGCCCTCTGCTCCTCACAGCTGCCACCTCTGACTTCCTGCACCCCAAGCTGTGGCACTGCCTTTGTTCTGCCCAGGAGCAAGTCCCAGCCAGAGCCTTTCTGCAGCCCAGCCCTTGGTAGAAGCTCTTTAACATCAGCTTCTCCCTGCTGGCAGCAGCCCCTGGCTGTGCAGAGCTTCAGGAAGTGCCTGAGCGAGCAGAGCCTGAGCTGAGCACCAAGCAGCTCTCTAGCCCAGAGCAGGACAAGCAGAGATGCTAATGCCACCACAGGTGCTGGAATGCCCTGGCCTGGAGTTAATCTGCTAACATCTCTCTGCCTCCTTTCTCTCCCCTGCTGCCCTGGCTCTTAGCTGTCACCTGTCCTGACATCAGCAGCATCGCGGTGGAGCACGGCCGCTGGCGCCTGACCTACGAGGTCCAGTACCACTACAACGCCCAGCTCATGCTCATCTGTGACCCTGGCTACTACTACACTGGCCAGAGGGTCATCAGGTGCCAAGCCAACGGGAAGTGGAGCATAGGGGAGCCGATGCCCACCTGCAAAAGTAAGAGCAGCAAATCTCCGGAGCTGCGCGGGGTGGGCACAGCTCCACGGGGATGGGGTTTGAGTGTCCACGGGGTGGGTGTGCAGGAGCTCTGCTCCTGGCAGTGTCTGAGAGCAGAGAAGTGCTCTGGAAGGAGAGTTTGGATGCAGGGAGCCATTGTCTGTTTTTCTTATTCTTGGGTCAATCCACCTAGAGTCGTGGAGTTGCCAAAGCCCTCTAAGACCATCCAGGCCAAGCACCAACCCAGCACCACCATGGCCACAGGGTTCTTGAGCACCTCCCTGGGCAGCCTGTGCCAACCCCTGACCACCCTTGCAGCAAAGAAATTGTTCCTCTTGCCCAACCTACACCTCCCCTGGTGCAGCTTGAGGCTGTTTCCTCTTCTCCTATTTCTGGTCACCCAGGGGAAGAGCCCAACCCCCACCTGGCTCAGCGAGCTGCAGAGCTCCAGAAGGTCTCCCCTCAGCCTCCTTTTCTCCAGGCTGCACACCCCCAGCCCCCTCAGCTGCTTCTCACCATTCCTGCTCTCCAGACCCTTCCCCAGCTCTGTTGCCCTTCTCTGGACCCACTTCATTCTCTCAATGTCCTTCTTGGAGTGAGGAGCCCAAACCTGAACCCATTATTTGAGATGTGACCTCAGCAGTGCTGAGCCCAGAGGGATGTCCTCTGCCCTGGTCCTGCTGGCCACACTATTGCTGGTCCAGGCCAGCACTGATGGCCTGCCAGAGAGTTCTGCTCGAGCTGAAGCACATCTGCTCTGCTCCTGCTGGCTCCCAGCAGCTCATCTGTCTCTGATGCCAAATCCTCTGCAGTTGTGCATTTGAGAAAGAAACCAAATCCCCTCTGATTTCAAACCTAACCTCTCCCAGCTCTTTGCAAGCACCAAGCTTGCAGGGGCAGTGCTGTCACCACCAGCAGCTCACTCAGTTGTCCTGCTTTGGATCTTTCCTTCAGTCATAGGTGGATTTGATGATCTCAGAGGTCTGTTCCAGCCTCAATAATTCTGTGTGATTCTGTGGTTTTTTTTTCTTTCTTCTCTCTGTGCACAGACAGAGACAGAAAAAAAAAATCTCCTTCAAATGGCAGCTTCCCCTCCCCTCCTGCCTCCTTTTGTTTCTAGAGCTGCAGCTGCCAGCCCTGGTGACAGATGTAGTCCTACCTCTGCTTGCTCTTCAGCCAGATCTGGAGCCTGAGCCTGACCTCATTTTATTTCTCCTGTGTTATTGCCACCTAAATCCAAGTGACAGGATCTTGGCACCCTGCTAAGGGCAGCAGTACCCAGCCTGAGTCTCTTCATTTCTTGCTGTGTGAAGGCTCCAGAGGGTTTGCAGAGCTTTGAGGCAGAGAAAACAAAGAGCTGAAGGTTGTGGCTTCTAGAATCTGAGCTGGAGCTGCGTTTCCAGGGCAGGCTTTGGCTGCTCCCCACAAAGCTCTCAGCTGGGTGTGCTCTGTGGGTCTGGTCTTCAGATGTCAGCTGTGTCCTGGAGGTCATTGTGGCACTTTCTGGTTGGAAATCTGGGGTCACTTTGTGGCTTCCCTGGAAGTCAGGCTGCATCTAACCATGGGTTCATCCTGGAAAGCTTCCTGGGTGAAAAGCTTCTGTGTGACAAACTTCTGGGCCTTCTTCCTGGCCAGGCTCATCTTTGGTTCTTCCCTTGAGCCCTGAAGCACAAAAAATCTTAGCAGTTGGAGAATCAGAGCATTATTTCAGCTGGCAAAGCCCTCTAAGATCAACCCAGCACCACCATGGCCACTGAACCATGTCCCCAGAGTGCCATGGTCACACCTGCAGGGATGGGGACCCCACATCTCCCTGGGCAGCCTGTGCCAATGCCTGACTGCTCTAGCAGTAAAGAATTTGCTCCTGATATCCAACCTAAACCCTCCCTGATGCAACTTGAGGCCATTTCCTCTCATCCTAATGCTTCTTCCTTGGAAGAAGAGACCAGCCCTGACCTGGCTCCCACCTCCTTTCTTTGCATGCAGCCAGAGTGCTGCATGAGCATCCTCAGGTGAGGATGAGGAGGGAGCTGAGATGCAGTAGGAGTGGCACTGCTGTGGTTTTGGCTGCTTTGCTGCTTCCCTCTGCCTGTGAATTCCACTTTGCTTTGGTGCTTGTCATACATTGAGTTTCTAATCCCTGAATCCCAGCACGGTGAGTGGCAGAGAGCCTGAAGGTCTCCCCTCAGCCTCCTTCCCTCCAGGCTGCACACCCCCAGTTCCCTCAGCTACTCCTCACCAGCCCTGCTCTCCAGACCCCTCCCAGCTCTGTTTCCCTTCTCCAGCCCTGCCACTGAACCTGATTCTGAATTGTTGCTTTATCCATGGATCTCTTCATGCCCCTTCCCCTTCTGCCTCCAGCCACAACCGGCGGTGAGCACCCCTGGGTGTCTTTGTTCCCAACCCAGAGCTCCCTCCTGCTCTTGCTGATGCTGCCTTGGGCTCTCTCTCCTAGTTATCTCCTGTGGAGACCTGCCAACTCCCCCCAATGGCAACAAGATTGGCACACTGACCAGCTATGGGGCCACAGCCATCTTCTCCTGCAACACTGGCTACACCCTGGTGGGGTCCCGGGTGAGGGAGTGCATGGCCAACGGCCTCTGGAGCGGAGCAGAGGTCAGGTGCCTGGGTAGGTGCTGAGTGTCCTGGGGAAGGGGCCTGGGGGTGTTGGGTTTACTGCTGCTGCTCTGGTTTCATTTGTCCTGGAGTCATGGAATGGTCTGGAGGTTGAAGGGTGAAGCTCATCCAGTTCCAACCCCCCTGCCGTGGGCATCTTCCAGTAGGAATTGCCCCTTGCTGGCTGCTTTCCTTATCACTGACCCATAGAATGGGTTGGGTTGGAAGGGACCTCGAAGATCATCCAGTTCCAACCCCCTGCCATAGGTAGAGACACCTCCCACTAGTACAGGTCACTCAAGGCCTCATCCAGCCTGGTCCTGAACATCTCCAGGGAGGTTGTGGAGCACAGAATCACCCAACGTGATCAAAGATCACGTTGGGTGATTCTGTGCTCCACAACCTCCCTGCAGGTCTTCTGTGTGCTCCACAACCTCCCTGCAGGTCTTCTATGTGCTCCACAACCTCCTTGAAGGTCTTCTGAGCTCCACAACCTCCCTGGAAGTGTTCAAGGCCAGGTTGGATGAGGCCTTGAGTGCCCTGCTCTAGTGGGAGGTGTCCCTACCTATGGCAGGAGGTTGGAACTGGCTGATCCTTGAGATCCCTTCCAACCTTCCCATTCTATGACTTCAGGCCGGGCACCGCGCAGCTGGCAGTGACTCTCTCTTGCCAGCTGGCAGTGACTCTCTCTCTTGTCTCCCTCTTGCAGCTGGGCACTGTGGGGTGCCCAGTCCCATTGTGAATGGGCAGATCAATGGGGAGAACTTCAACTACCGTGGCAGTGTGGTGTACCAGTGCAGCCCTGGGTTCCGGCTGATCGGGATGTCAGTGCGCATCTGCCAGCAGGATCACCGCTGGTCCGGGAAGACTCCTGTCTGTGTGCGTAAGTATGGTGCCAGCTGCTGCAGCCCTGCTGCTGCTGGGGCACGCAGGGCACAGCCCCATGGAAACCCTCAGGCCTCCAGCTTCATGCACTCACAGGCTTGCATAGAGCCACAGCTGGGGGGTGTTGGTCCTGCGGGGGGTGTTGGGTTTATTGCTGCGGCTCTGGTTTCGTTTATCCTGGAGTCGTGGAATGGTCTGGGGGTTGAAGGGGGAAGCTCATCCAGTTCCAACCTCACTGCTGTGGGTACCTTCCAGTGGGGAATTGCCCCTCGCAGGCTGCTTTCCTTATCACTGACCCATAGAGTGGGTTGGAAGGGACCTCAGAGATCAGCCAGTTCCAACCTTTCCTGCTTGGGCACCTCCCAGTAAGGAATTGCCCCTTGCTGGCTGCTTCCTTATCACTGACCCACAGAGTGGGTTGGAAGGGACCTTAAAGATCACCCAGTTCTAACCCTCCCTGGTGTGGGCACCTTCCAGTAGGGAATTGCCCTTTTCAGGCTGCTTTCCTTATCACTGACCCACAGAGTGGGTTGGAAGGGACCTCAAAGCTCAGCCAGTTCCAACCCCCTGCCATGGACAGGGACACCTCCCACTAGAACAGGTTGCTCAAGGCCTCATCCAGCCTGGTCCTGAAGACCTCCAGGGAGGTTGTGGAGTACAGGAGCACAGAATGTGATATTTGACCCCATTTGGTGCTTCTGTGCTCCACAACCTCCCTGGGCAACCTGTGCCAGTGTCTCATCACCCTCACTTCTTCCTAACATCCAGTTTCAGTCTCCCCTCTGCCAGTCCAAACCCATTCCTCCTCCTCCTCTCATTCCCAGCCCTTGTCAATAGTCCCTCCCCAGCCTTCCTGTAGCCCCTTCAGATCCTGCAAGGCCACTCCAAGCTCTCCTGGAAGCCTTCTCCTCTCCAGGCTGCACAGCCCCAACTCTCTCAGCCTGTCCTCACAGCAGAGCTGCTGCAGCCCTCTCAGCATCTTGGTGGCCTCCTCTGGACCTGCTCCAACACTTCCATGTCCTACCTGTGTTGCATCAGGCTGGAAGGGACCCTCAGGAAGGGCACTTCATGGCCCTGTGGGGCACAAGGNTGGTTTTGGCTGCTTTGCTGCTTCCCTCTGCCTGTGAATTCCATTTTGCTTTGGTGTTTGTCATACATTGAGTTTCTAATCACAGAATCACTGAATCCCAGCACAGTGAGGGCTGGAGAGGACCTCTGGAGCTCAGCCAGTCCAACCCCCCCTGCTCCAGCAGAGCAGCCACAGCAGCTTGCCCAGGATCACAATGCCCAGGTGGGGTTGGAAGCTCTGCACAGGAGACTCCACAACCCCTCTGGGCAGCCTGCTGCAGCACCCTCACACCAAAGAAGTTTCTCCTGCTGTTCAATGGAACCTCCTGGATTCCAGTTTGTGTCCCTTGCATCCCTGTGCCCCACTGAAGCCCAGCTGGAGGCTTCTGAGGCCACCCTTTATTGGGGTGCAGGAAGCTTCGGGGCAGACACAGCCCCAGCAAGCCCCCCAAGACTGTCTCCATCTTTGCCCCCCATGCTCTCTGCTAGGGGAGAATCAATCTCTCTCCTCCTCTGATCTGCAGTCCCAGGTCACCTTGCACAACCTGCTCAGCTGTTTTTTTTCCAGTAAATAAGCTAATTAAGTCAGTCTCTGGAGCTCTGAGGTGTTAATAATTTTAAGCACCTTCTTATCACTGGACAGAGCAATCCATACATTGCCTATCCTGATTCTCCACTTGCTTGCTTCCAATCTCTCCTGGCTGCCTCAGAGCTTTGTGTGCTGAGGCACATCAGTGACAAGAAGGTGGGAAGTGAGGAATGACCTGGCAAGGGATGTGCAGATCCCAGCCTGAAAATAAGCAGCAGACTTCTGTCAAGGTTGGCAGAGGTTGGAAGGTGTCTCTGATTCTGCAGGAGGGCTGCCCAGGGATGTCCCAGAGAGAGGCTACAAAGTGATGAAGGGGTTGGCAGATGTGTCTGAGGAGGGAAGGCTGAGAGCCCTGGGGCTGCTTGGCCTGCTCAAGAGCAGCCTGAGAGGGCATCTGAGCAATGCTTGTAAATATCTGAAGGGTTCCAGGCTCTTTTCAGTGGTGTCCTGTGAGAGGACAGGAGGCAGTGCACACAGACTGGAACCCAGCAAGTTCCACCCCAACCTGAGGCAAAACCTCTTTGGTGTGAGGCTGCTGGAGCCCTGCAGCAGGCTGCCCAGAGAGGCTGTGGAGTCTCCTTCTCTGGAGACTTTCAAGACCCATCTGGATGTATCCCTGTGTGCCCTGCCCTGCTGTGGGCTCCAGGGTAGCTGCAGGTTTTTGATGGTCTCTCTTTCCTTGGGAGCCTCTTTTTTTTTCCACCCCTCCTCCCTCAGTGGACAATCCTCTTCCTTCCAGGCAGAAAACTAAACCAGCAAACATCTCCCATCTCTGATTGCAGCTATCACTTGTGGCCACCCTGGCAACCCTGCCAATGGCTTGACCCAAGGGACTCAGTTCAACCTGAACGACGTGGCCAAGTTTGTGTGCAACACTGGGTACCAGCTGGAAGGGGCATCACAGTCCCAGTGCTTGGCCAATGGGCAGTGGAGCAGCAGCCTGCCCTCCTGCAGGGGTAAGTCACCTGCCTGCACCCCAGGGTGGGCACCTGGGCCTTGTCTGAGTCTTCCTCCTTGGTGTCTCTAAACCCAGCTTGTCAGAAGTTAACACCAACCAAAGCTGCAGGAGCAGCCTCAGCAGCCTGCAGGAGAGCTCTGAGGGCCTGTGGCAATCTCCTCCAACCTACCTGATTTGCTCCTTGGGCTGCACTCAGAGCTGTTCATGGACCCTGCCCAAGCCCTGCCTGCCCCCCAGGGCACTGCAGTTGTGTTGTGAGTGAGGAGGACAGCAGAAAAGAGCAGGCCCTTAGCAGAGCTGTCAGAGTTGATGCTGGGGGGGTTGGGGGTTGATGAGATCTTTTTTCCCCCGTGGATAATCCACTCTCTTCCAAGCACAAAAGGAACATTTCCAAGTTTGGGTAACCCCAGACCAGTTCACCCCAAGCAGACACCACAGTCTTTGTGCAGAGCCCTTCTTCAGCTGCCCTGCTTCCCACTGGGATCAGCACTCAACTCCACTTACCAAATTCCCTCCCCTGTCCCTGCACTCCCTCCCTGCCTCCTCCCTCAATCCTATCTCCCTCTCCATGCTGTTGCTGTGTTGCTCAAGAACTCAACTGTCCCCCACTGGTGCAAGCCCCAGTTTGGAGGCAGAGAGCAAGACTCTGCTGCTGAGCCTCCTGAGGCAGGCTGAGAGCCTGCAGCATTGCCTCTGCTCTCTCTCTGGGTTGCTTTATTTCATTATTACCTTTTTAAGAGGGTTATTTTTATTATTTTTCAGCTCCAAACAATCACTAAAACAACAAAAAAAACAATCAAACACTTAAAAAATCCAACCTGAAATGCTCCAATACCTGAAATGCTCCAATACCTGAAATGCTCCAATACCTGAAATGCTCCAATACCTGAAATGCTCCAATACCTGAAATGCTCCAATACCTGAGTCACAATTTTTTGCCTCTGCTCTCTCTGGGTTGCTTTATTTCATTTTTCCCTTTTTCAAAAGGATTTTTTAAATTATTTTTCAGCTCCAAACAATCACTAAAACAACAAAAAAAACAATCAATCACTTAAAAAATCCAACCTGAAATGCTCCAATACCTGAAATGCTCCAATACCTGAGTCACAATTTTTTGCCTCTGCTCTCTCTGGATTGCTTTATTTCATTTTTCCCTTTTTCAAAAGGATTATTATTTTATTTTTCCAACCCCAACCAATCACTGAAACAACAACAAAACAATCAATCACTTAAAAAAATCCAACCTGAACTGCTCCCGTACCTGAAATGCTCCAGTACCTGAAGTGCTCCAATACCTGAAGTGCTCAAATTGTGACCTGAGTCACAATTTTTTCCTTCTGCTCTCTCTGGATTGCTTTATTTCATTTTTCCCTTTTTCAAAAGGATTATTATTTTATTTTTCCAACCCCAAACAATCACTGAAACAACAACAAAACAATCAATCACTTAAAAAATCCAACCTGAAATGCTCCAATACCTGAAATACTCCAATACCTGAGTCACCATTTTTTGCCTCTGCTTTTTCTGGGTTGCTTTATTTCATTTTCCCCTTTTATAAAGGATTTTTTTTTTTTTCCCCAGCCCTTATCAATCATTAAAACAACAACAAAATTAATCACTTAAAAAATCCAACCTGAAATGCTCCAATACCTGACATGCTCCAACACCTGAGCTGCAATTTTTCCCCACCCCATATTTCCCTGGCTCATTTTGCTTTGGTTTTATTTTTGGTTGGAGAATCCTCTGTTCTTTGTCACACCTTTTTTTGGTTTTTTTTTTGTTTTTTTTTCTGTTGGTTTGTTTTTTTGTTTGTTTTTTTTGTTGTTGTTTGTTTGTTTGTTTGTTTGTTTGTTTGCAGTTGTAAACTGTACTGACCCTGGGCACCTGGAAAACAGCATCCGGCAAGTGCAGCCGAGTGGGCCTCACAGATTCAGCTTTGGAACCACTGTCTCATACCAGTGCAGCCATGGATATTACTTACTGGGCACACAGGTCCTTACCTGTCAGGGGGATGGCACTTGGGACCGTGCCCTCCCACAGTGTCTTTGTAAGTTCATCCCAATAACACCTCCTGCACCCCCACCCCTCACATCTCCCTCCCCTCCCCCACGTTTTCCTCCCCTGCAGTTCTCTGTGCCTTAGCTGAATGGTTATGGGGGAGGAGACAAAAAAACAACCCCAAACATCTGGATCCAAACCTCCCCTTTGTAATCCACAAAGGGTCACAGAACTGCTGCTCGGTTGGAACGGACCTGCTGAGCTCATTCAGCCCAAGCATGGAGCCAGCACTGCTGCAGCCACCAAAGCCTGTCCCAAAGGTCTCTGCAGCATCCCCAGGCATGGTCACTGCATCACCTCCCTGGGCAGCCCTAGGGTGGCCTCTTCACAGCATCACAGAATGCCAGGGGCTGGGAGGGACCTCCAGAGCTCAGCCAGTCGAACCCCCCCTGCCAGAGCAGCATCTCCCAGAGCAGATCACACNCCCAGAACTGGACACAGGACTCCAGATGTGGCCTCAGCAGGGCAGAGCAGAGGGGCAGGAGAACCTCTCTGGACCTACTCACCACAGCCCTTCTAACCCACCCCAGACTGGCATTGCCCCTCCTGGCCCCCAGAGCTGGCTCATGCTCAACCTCCCATCCACTGGGACCCCCAGAGAGACTCAGGCAGCTGCCACCTCCTTACCTGACCACCACAAATCACCATAACCAGCCACAGAGCTCCTCCAGCCTGAGCTGGCTGAGCTGTTCCAAAGCCACCACTCCTGCTGTGTTCCTTCTCTCCCCCTGCAAGCCCCACTCGTGCAGAGCAGTCTGGGGCACCTTTCCCTTCCCTCTTGTCAGCAGCATGGCTCCTGCCCACGCTTGCAGCACCCTGCACAGGCCCTGGGGAATTGGCAAGTGAGAACCTGGGGGGGCTTCAGGGGGTGCTTACGCCTCCAAAACTGGGAGCATGATCCCTCAGCACACAGCAACCCAGATAAGTCAGAAGCATCTCCTTCTTGCAGTGTTGATACCCTTCAAAGCCTGGGAACTGATCCCTCAGGCAGACCCTTCAGGTGCATCCCTCAGGCAGACCCTTCAGGTGCATCCCTCAGGCAGACCCTTTAGGTGCATCCCTCAGGCAGACCCTTCAGGTGCATCCCTCAGGCTGACCCTTTAGGTGCATCCCTCAGGCTCCCTCAGTCCACAGCATTCAAGATAAGCCAAAGGCATCTCCTTTGCTGTGGTTACCCTGTAAAACTGATCCCTCAGGTTGATCCCTCAGGCAGATCCCTCAGTGCACAGCATTCCAGCTAAGTCAAAGGGATCTCCTTCCTTAAACTGTTGAGCATCCACTGACCTGGAGGACCTGTGGGCAGTTCCAAAGCTTTGGAAAGTCAGATCAGTTCTGCAGCTGCTGCCCTGGGTGGATGAGCTTCAGGGCTTGAAGGGAAAGGAAGATCAAGAAGAGCTTTTTGCTTGTCTTTGCTTTCTGTGTTGCTCAGTGCTGAACTCCACAGCCCTGCAAAGAGTTTCTAGCTGAGGACCCAAAATGATCAGGCACCTTCTAAAGTATAAATTGAGAAAGGAGATGCCAGGCAAGCTTGGCTTGCAAATGTTGGCTCTTGCCTGCTTCTGAAGCCTCTTGAGGAGTGTGAGAGTGAGGCCAGTAAGTCACAGAATGCCAGGCTGGAAGGGACCCCAGGAGTCATCTGCTCCAAGCTCTCTAGGTCACAGTGCAGCTGAACTGAGCTGGCCCAGCAGCCTGGCAAGCTGAGGCTTCACTGCCCAGTGCAGGGCACTCCACTGCTTCCCCTGGGAAATGACTCCAACCTCTGACTGTTCTCCTGGGGAAAAGTCCTCATGAGCAGAGCCTAACACCCCAGAATGGCTCAGGTCAGAAGGGATCCCAGAGCTCATCCATTCCAAACCCCCTGCCATGGGCATGGGCACCTCTCAGCCAGACTTGGCTGCTCAGGGCCTCATCCAACCTGGCCTCCTCCAGGCAGGAGGCAGCCACAGCCTCCCTGGGCAGCCTGTGCCAGTCTCACCACCCTCCTGCTGAAGAGCTTCCGCCTCAGCTCCAGTCTGACCCTGCCCTGCCTCAGCTTCATCGATGGCAGCTCAGAGTCACAGGAGCTGGTGCTGGAAGGGGTGGGCTGGTGGGTGTGGGTTGGGGTCTGAGTGGAAGTGTTTGACGTTTAATCTGCTCCCTGCAAGGGGATTGGAGGGGATGATCTTGCAAGGTCCCTTCCAACCCAAAATTGAGTCTCTCAGGGAACCTGTGGAGTGCACAGCAGTCATGGAGTGGTTTGGGTCGAGAGAGACCTCAAAGCTCATCCAGTTCCAACTCTGTGCCATGGGCAGGGACAGCTCCCACCAGCCCAGGCTGCTCAAAGCCTCATCCAACCTGGCCTTGAACACCTCCAGGGAGGTTGTAGAGCACAGAAGAAGACCTCCAGGGAGGTTGTGGAGCACAGAATCACCCAACGTGATCTTTGATCACGTTGGGTGATTCTGTGCTCCACAACCTCCCTGGGAAACCTGTGCCAGTGTCTCACCACCCTCAACCTGTGCCAGTGTCTCACCCCCCTCAACCTGTGCCACTGTCTCACCACCCTCAACCTATGTCAGTGTCGCCTGGCCCTGAACACCTCCAGGGAGGGAGCAGCCACAACCTGCCCGCTTCATGCCCAAACCCTTGGCAGCTCTTACAGAATGAGCTCATCTGCCCCAGGAGACAGATGTTGAGGTCCTCCTTTGCCACACCTGCCCCATGCCATGAGCCCCACAAGGGGTTTGGTGGCCTCTGGGGCAGATGCCTGGCATCAAGCTGCCCAAGCCCCCCGGCATTAGCAGCCTCCCCCATGCAGCGCTCCGCTGCCTGCTCCGCCTGCCGTCAGCTGCACGCCGCAGGCAGATGCCTGGTGGCTGAAGCTTGTTGTGTGTCTCTTGCAGTGGTCTCGTGTGGCCACCCTGGCTCCCCACCCCAGGCTCAGGTGTCAGGGGACAAGCACACGGTGGGCTCGGTGGTCAGGTACAGCTGCCTGGGCAAGCGGACGCTGATCGGCAACGCCACCCGCATGTGCCAGCTGGACGGGCGCTGGAGCGGCTCCCTGCCACACTGCTCAGGTGAGGGGCAAGGGAGGGCACCCTGCAGCCCTGGATCACGGCCTGGGGGGGCTTGGGAGGGGCCTTAAAGATTGTGCAGTCCAACCCCCCAAACCCTGCTCCAGCAGGGGCACGCACAGCAGCTTGCCCAGGAGCACAATGGGCAGGGGGGATTGGGAGCTCTGCAGAGGAGGAGACTGCACAGCCTCTCTGGGCAGCCTGCCCCAGGGCTCTGTCACCACTGCCACCCAGAGAAGCATGACCAGGATGGGGCACACACAGGCTCAACTTGCCTAAGGCTCCTGTCCCAGAATCCCAGCATGGCAGGGCTGGAAGGGACCTCTGGAGATCATCCAGGCCAACCCCCCCTGCTCCAGCAGGGCACCCACAGCAGCTTGCCCAGGAGCACAATGGCCAGGGGGGGTTGGG
Organism: Ramphastos sulfuratus; assembly: GCA_013399055.1. NCBI lineage: Eukaryota > Metazoa > Chordata > Aves > Piciformes > Ramphastidae > Ramphastos > Ramphastos sulfuratus. The sequence goes on along the minus strand of WBNM01033653.1, from coordinate 12,397 downwards.
AGCTCTGCAGAGGAGGAGACTCCACAGCCTCTCTGGGCAGCCTGCCCCAGGCCTCCAGCAGCCTCAACACAAAGAAGTTCCTTCTCATGTTTAGAACTTCCTATGTCCAACTTTGTGCCTATTACCCCTTGGCCTGCCACTGGGCACCACTGAAAGCAGATTGGTTCCATCCTCCTGACACCCACCCTTGGAGTATTGATCAGCAGTGATCAGATCTCCCCTCAGGCTAAACACCCCAAGTCCCTCAGCCTTTCTTCCTGAGAGATGTCCCAGTCCCCTCAGCATCCTCACAGCCCTTGGCTGTACCCTCCCCAGCAGTTCTCTGTCCTTCTTGAACTGGGGAGCCACAACTGGACCCAGTACTGCAGATGTGGCCTCACCAGGGCAGAGCAAAGGGATGTTGGAGCTCTCCCACTCTCCAGTGCCCCTTTTCATCCTGCTGTGCTTTGCTGAGCTGGAGGATTGCACATGCTGGAGGACACTGCAACCCCCATGCCTCACTCTCTGGAGCTCAGGTGACAAGCACTGGCAGAGCAAAGCACTTGCAAGAGGAGAAAGAAACCACAGCAGCAGCTGTGTGAGGTGGGAGCTGTGCTGCAGCCTGCAGAACCCAGGCAGGATGGAAATGTCTTCTGCAAAATTGAGATCTGGCATCTTGTCTGCTGCCTCTGATCCTCTTCCTGCTGCTTTCCAACCAAAGAAGCCCCTGTGGCCCCTCTCCAGGCCTTGACAGCTGCTCTTATGGCACCAGTGCACCCCCAGGGCTGCAGAAGGCAAGTGGGAGCTGGTGCAATGAGCTTCCACCTCAGCAGCATCTCCACTGAGAGCACTTTGGTGCCAGAAGTCACAGCCACAGCCAGGCTGGCAAAGCCCTCAGGAGCACCAAGCCCAGCCTAGAGCCCTGCTCTGCAAGATTCACCTTAAACCACAGCCCCAAGCACCACATCCACACCACCCTGACACACCCCCAGGCTGGGGGACTCCAGCACCTCCCTGGGCAGCTCATGCCAGTCCCTGACCCCACTCCTGGTTGCTGAGTGAGAAAGCAAACACCCAGAGAAGCAGAAATGTCCCTGAGGAGCCAAACTCAGCTCAGGGGCTTGGGGCATGCAGTGAGCTGTGTTTGCCAAGCCCTGCTGGAACTGGGGTGCTGGGACCTGAGCCAAGGGCCTGCAGTGGGAGGCAGGGTGCTGGGTGAGTGGCAGGATGCTGTGCAAAGCCCTCCCCAGGCCATCCCATCATGGAGAGCAGGGAGGCAGATGAAGGGAGAGCATTGCTGGAGCAGAGCACTGGGCACAAGTGTTAATTTTTCATCCTGCCACTTCCATTTAGCAGCTCCACTTGACCAGGTCTGACCTCAGCTTTGGTGGAGCCTCCCTCAGCTTTGGAAGCTCTGAGCTGTGGAGTTCTTGATCTGAAGCTGCTCAGAAGGGTTTGCTGCTCCAGTTTGTGCTTCCCCCCACCCTGTGGTTCCAGAGTGAAAAGATGACTCAGGTCACCTTGGGGGGTGGAAGTTTGGAAGCTTTCAGTGGTGCTCTGCCTGCTGATGTCTGCTTGTGGGGGTTTGCTGCATGACTCCCTGGGGGCAGCTTTAGCCCAAGGCTGATGACATTGGACAGACCCCCTCTGACTGGAGGCCTGGTGAGTGCCCCCTGGGAGAGGCTCCTCTGGCACACCAAACTCAGGCAGTGCAGGTCCAGAAGCAGTGAAGAGGCAGAACACAGCCAAAGGTTCTCCAGGGACTGTGCAAGATCCCCAGGACGTGGCAGCAGCTTTTGCAAGATGAAGCAGAAGACCTTGACACAAGCCATTGTGAGAAGGAAAATGGATTCAGGGAATCATTTAGGTTGGAAGAGACCTTTCAGGTCATCCAGCCCAGCCCTTAGCCCAGCACTGCCAGGTCACCACTGACCCATGGCCCTCAGCACCACTTCTCCACAGCCTGCAAACCCCTCGGGGGTGCCCTCACCCCTTTGTGACTCCACCACTGCCCTGGGCAGCCTGGGCCAGGCCTTGACAACCCTTTAGGGGAAGAAATTGTTCCTGCTGAACCTGGAGCCTTCTCCCCCTCCTCTTTCCAAGCAGACTCCTTCCTCAGATGATGAATATCTCATTACCATCTGTATGACTCTGCAAGAGCTGTACCTGCAGCAAGGCACAGAAGGGCCAGGAACCAGCAACTTCATTATGAGCTGCAGGAGTGAAATTGTCTCTCCTGGCTTGGGGGTGGATGTATTTACCCAGGTCATTAGCAGAGGAAGCCAAGAACAGGCACACACAGTGCAAGGCTGTGTCAGGCAGCAGGGAGCTGGGCATGAGGCCAGCCTGCTCCAGAGCACCCCTGTGAGGTACCTGCTCCAGCTGCTCCCCTCCTCCTGCCCCCCTAACCCACAGCCAGCAGCTCCAAGCACTCACAACTTGTACCAGTGGATGTTTCCCAGCTGGATCCCTCCTGCCTTTGTGCTCCAAACCCAACAGCTTCTTGTTCTGCAGGTACAACAGGGCATGCTGAGGTGGCTTGGAGCATGTCATCACTTTTGCTGGGAGGGGAAGCTTGCAGATGCCTGATGTTGGCAGCTGAGCTGCTGTCTGCTGGAGCAGCTGCCACTGAAGGGAGCTGCAGCTGCTGCAGGCTCCATCCTGAGACTCAGGAGTTATGGGAATGATTTGCAACCAGCTTAAAGCCAGTGGGCTCCTGGAGTCAGGAGATGCTCCAGCTGGAGTTTCCCTGCTCTGCTGACAGCCAGAGCTAAGCTGAGTTGGTCTCAGAGTCCAAATCTCTGTGTGGTGAGAGGAAGGAAAGGCCAAATGAGGAGGGCAGATTTAGACTGGAGATTATTGGCACTGAGGGTGGGGAGACCCTGGCACAGTCTGCCCAGGGAGGTTGTGGATGTCCCCTCCCTGGAGGTGTTCAAGGCCAGGCTGGATGAGACCTTGAGCACCCTGTGCTGGGGGAGGTGTCCCTGCCCCGGCAGGGGGCTGGAGCTGGAGGAGCTCTAAGGTCCCTTCCAACCCATTCCATAACTCTCTGTGTGTGCCTTGCTTCCTCTGCTGATGCTGTGCTCTCTTCTTACCAGGAGGCAGCCAGGGGGTGTGTGGTGACCCCGGGATCCCCTCCCATGGCATTGGGCTGGGAGATGCATTCGAGGTGGGCAGTGTGGTGAGGTTCAGCTGCGAGCCTGGGTACCTGCTGCGGGGCTCGTCCGAGAGGAGCTGCCAGCCCAACGGCTCCTGGACTGGCACACAGCCAGAGTGTGAAGGTATTGACAGCCCTCACCTCCTCCCCCATCACACCAGGCCTGCTGTGCTGGCCCAGCCAGCTCATCACNGCTGCAGCACAGGAGGTTCCAGCTCAACACAAGGGCAACTTCTTGCCTGGAAGGGTCCCAGAGCCCTGGCACAGGCTGCCCAGAGAGGCTGTGGAGTCTCCTTCTCTGGAGCCTTTGCAGGCCTGTCTGGATGTGTTCTGTGTGCCCTGAGCTGCATTGTCTGGTCCTGCTCTGGCAGGGCTTGGACTGGCTGAGCTCTTTGGGTCCCTCCCAACCCCTGGCACCCTGTGAGCTGTGATCTCTTGATCTGCAGCTCAGAATTCCAGGATGATAGGGTGGAAGAGACCCCAGGGGTCACCTGGTCCAAGCTTTCTAGGTGATAGTGGAGCTGAAATGAGCTGGCTCAGCACCCTGGCAAGATGAGTTCTAAAACTGCCCAGCATGGAGGACTCCACTGCCTCCCTTGATCTGCATCATGCATCCTGCTGGATGCTCACAGATGTGGGAGCCTGCAAGCAGGCTGCAGAGGAACTGTTCCCAAAGGCCTGCAGGGACAGGATGAGGGCAGTGGTTTGAAATGAGAGCAGAGCAGACTGAGATTGGATGTGAGGAACAAGTTCTCCACCAGGAGGGTGCTGGGACACTGCAACAGGTTGCCTGGGAGGTGGTTGAGGCTTCACCCCTGGAGATATTCAAGGTGATGCTGGAGAAGGCTCTGAGCAAGCTGCTCCAGTGGAGATGTCCCTGCTGAGTGCAGGGGGTTGGACTGGCTGAGCTTTGGAGCTCCCTTCCAACCCAAAGCATTCTCTGATGTTTTGGTGAGAAGGTCTGAGGGTACCACCAGTTCATGGTGTCCCTGTCCAGGGAACTCCTCAGAATGCCAACAGCTTCCAAGCTCCCTCAGAGGTGGGGCTGGCACCTCCAAGAGTCCATCAAGCAGGAAAGCAGGATGGAAATTCTCACCCAGTGAGCAGAACTTCATCTTTTCAAAGCCCAAAGCCCTTCTTTTTCCATTTGAAGGAATCAAATAAGGGCCTGGAATCCAATCTAATGAACCCCCAGCTGGATTCTCTGAGCTCTGCTGCTGGCTGAGGGAAGTGCTTTGAAAAATCAGCTGAGGAAAGAACAAAAGAAAGGCTGAAAGGAAGCAGGGTAACCAAAAATGCACAGAGACCTGGGCAAGAGCTCCTCTCCAGCTGCTTTGAAAGCCAAAAGCTCAGAGCCCCTTTGGGAATGGATTGGAAATGGATTCCAGCTTGATGGAGCTCTTGATGGAGCAGATGAATCATTTTATTAACCCATCTGGATCTCAGGGTAGAGCTTTGAGGGTTCAGTTTCATTCCCTGGTTGGTGGTGTTGGTTTCTTTTGTTCTTTTTCTCCTGATATTCATTAATCTCAGAGTGAATAACCAAGCAGGTTCCAGAAGCACCAAAACAGGGATCCCTGGCAGGCTTTTTTTGTATCTTTCTTTCACCCTTTATGAGTAATGCTAACAACAGGATGCCCATGAAGGGGTCACTTAGTGGTCAGTGCTGCCTGGGCAATACAGGAAAGGCATTTGGAGATGGACCAANGTTGATGGGTGAGGAGGGTTGGGGGTGTTTGGGGGTTGGTGAGGAGGGTTGGGGGTGTTTGGGGTTGATGGGTGAGGAGGGTTGGGGGTGTTTGGGGGTTGGTGAGGAGGGTTGGGGGTGTTTGGGGTTGATGGGTGAGGAGGGTTGGGGGTGTTTGGGGGTTGGTGAGGAGGGTTGGGGGTGTTTGGGGTTGATGGGTGAGGAGGGTTGGGGGTGTTTGGGGGTTGGTGAGGAGGGTTGGGGGTGTTTGGGGTTGATGGGTGAGGAGGGTTGGGGGTGTTTGGGGGTTGGTGAGGAGGGTTGGGGGTGTTTGGGGTTGATGGGTGAGGAGGGTTGGGGGTGTTTGGGGGTTCTTAACTTTCTCCTCTTGCTTCCCAGTGATCTCCTGTGGGAACCCAGGGACCCCCAGCAACGCCAGGGTTACATTCAACGATGGTTTGGTCTTCTCCAGCTCCATCATTTATCAGTGCAGGGAAGGATATTACTCCACAGGGGTGCTGAGCAGGCACTGCACAGTGAATGGCACCTGGACTGGCACCAGCCCAGAGTGTACAGGTGAGTGCTGGGATGGATTCCTGGAAGATGAGCTGAAGGATGCTGCCAGGCTCCAGGAGGGGCTGCCAGGGCTCATTGGCTGCACGGTGGCAATGAGCACACACACCTGTGCCATGCTCAGAACCTCAGCTAAGCTGCCTGGTGGCACAGCAGCCTCTCAGCCTGCCAGTCCTGGGAGCACCTAATGGAACACTCTTGCTTTGGGGTTGGGATTTTTCCAGCTGGATGAAGTGAGCTCTGTAATGGCTGCAGGAGTCGATGTCAGCCAACTCAGAGGGGCTCTCTGGGGCTGCTTCTGAGTGTGAGCATCCTGCCTGCTGCTCTGCCAGCACAGGGCATGCCTGGGCTGAGCTCTGAAGCCCTCAGCCCCAGTGTTGCATTTCCTCATGGCTTTCCCCACGGGTGGCTGCAGCAGGGATGTGGACCATGGCAAATGTAGTCTTACATAAGAGGCAGTAAGTAGGGTAGGCAGAGCTGGGGGTGCCATGGGCACAGTCTTCCACCTAGCCTGGCTTTGACCCAGGTTTTCTTTAATGTTTCATGGGTGTTAATGCTTCTTGCAAGGCCTTAATGTTCCATTGGGATCACTCAGCAGAAGCAAAGCTCTCCCCACGTGCTGGAGCCCAGCCTGCTCCAAAGGCTTCTCTCTCCATGCTGAGAAAGGCACTGGAATGAGCTGCCCAGGGAGGTGGTGGAGTCACCAACCCTGGATCCTTTGGATGTGGTGCTTGGGGCTGTGGGTTAAGCTGAATCTTGCAGAGCAGGGTTCTGGGTTGGGCTTGGTGCTCCTGAGGGGCTGTGCCAGCCTGGCTGTGCTGTGAGTCTGTGACATCTGACACTGAAAGATGCTCAGGACCATCAGGTTTTTAGTTGCAGAACAATGGGCAAGGCCCAGCTGGGCATGGGATGGGGCAGCCAGAAATGCTTCTTTCTTTTTTTGCTTTGGCAGTGATCAACTGTGGTGACCCAGGGGTGCCAGCCAACGGCATCCGGCTGGGCAGCGACTTCACCTACAACAAGACTGTGGTGTTCCAGTGCACCCCTGGCTACATGATGGAGTCAGACAGGGCATCCTCTCTGACCTGCACCAAGGACAGAACCTGGAATGGCACCAAGCCCACCTGCAAGGGTGAGGCTGGCAGCTGGGGGAGTGTGGGGAGGGTACCAGTTCCACAGGCTGCGAACTGCTTCGAGCTCGTGCCAAGGGAAGAGGCAGCAACTGCTGCACAGTGCCTGCAGCCCAGCTGGGAGTGCTTGGTCCTGTAGAGCCTGTCCCAGCTAGGAGTCATCAGCCCTGTCACTCAGCCTGGCCCTACCTGGCTGTCCCTCAGCCCTGTCACTCAGCCTGTACCCACCAGGCTGTCCCTCAGCCCTGTCACTCAGCCTGGCCCTACCTGGCTGTCCCTCAGCCCTGTCACTCAGCCTGTACCCACCTGGTTGTCCCTCAACCCTGTCACTCAGCCTGGCCCTACCTGGTTATCCCTCAGCCCTGTCACTCAGCCTGTACCCACCTGGTTGTCCCTCAGCCCTGTCACTCAGTCTGGCCCTACCTGGCTGTCCCCCAGTCCTGTCTCCTCTGCTGATGGCCCTTGCACAATTTCATCACCATAGTGTGGACACTGTAGCTTTAGGTCCCTCAGTGATCACCACAGGCCTGGGATGCAGGAAATTGCTGTTGGCCCTGTAGGAGAGGAGGAAAGGTGAAGCACAGAGAGCAGAGGCTCTTCCTCCTGCCACAGCTCAGCTCAGACCCCAGTGAAAGTTTGTTTTGCCAGCACACACTTTGCTGCCATCATCCTGTTCCCTCCAACTCCTTTCATTATTCCTCAGTTTTGAAAGTGCCTCTGCAGATCAGAGATAGGACAAGGCAATAAGAGAGCAGCTGCAGAGCAGTCTGGATCTCTTCTGCAAGTGGTTTACTCCTCCCCACCAAACACAGACAAGGCTTGGAGCAACCTCTGTGCTCTTCCTTAGCAAGCTGGAAAATTCACCTGTCCTGATTCTGATTCAAACACAGACCACAGAGAAAAGAAAACCCAAACCCTTCCCAAGTCCACTGCAGCTCCTTCAGAGGCTGTAAAGAGCAATTCTCACACTCCTCTTTCATTCTCTCCACTGAGTTAATGCTGCAGGGATAATGCAGAGTGTGGCCTGAGTCTCATTTGGGGGCCAGGCTGATTTGCAGGAGTTCAGCATCACCCCCCCAGCACTCCTCTGAGCTGGAGAGCAGAGAGCTGCAACAAATGTCCCATTAGGATGCCCTGGAGTGGCAGGAATCCAGGCTGGTTGCTGATTCCACTGCTGAGCTGAAGCCCAGGCAGGTCCTCCAAAGCCTCTGCACCTTCCAGGTGCTCTCACAAGAGGTTTCCCAGTAACCGCCGAGGGGGTTGGGCTTCAGCTGGAGGTAAGCAGCGACTCCAAGGTCTGGCTGGGAGATCTGGGGCTTGCTTAACTCCAAAGGAGACCACAGAGCTGGAAAAGGTTGTGGAGGCCCTGCTAGGCCAGTCCCAGGAGATGCTGGTGAGAGCAGGCTGCAGCTTTGATCCCACTGCAGCTCGCTGCTCGCTGCCAGCAGCGCCGCTGGGAAGCTGACAGAGCTGAGCACACTTTTGCTTTTCCTTCAGCTATCCTCTGCAAACCCCCACAAGCCATTCCCAACGGGAAAGTCGTGGGCTCAGATTTCAGCTGGGGCTCCAGTGTGAGCTACGCCTGCCTGGAAGGCTACCAACTGTCCCTGCCTGCCGTGCTCACCTGCGAGGGCAACGGCAGCTGGAGCGGCGAGATCCCGCAGTGCTTCCGTGAGTGCCAGGGCTGGGCTCAGAACCCAGGGCTGGGAGGCTGCACCTGCAGTGCTGGCACCACTTCTGGGCTCCCCTCTTCAGGAGAGACAGGGAACTACTGGAGAGAGTACAACAGAAGGCCACGGAGGTGCTTGAGGGGCTTGGAGCATCTCTGTGAGGAGCAAAGGCTGAGAGCCCTGGGGGGGTTGAGACTGCAGAAGAGCAGCCCCAGAGGGGATCTGAGCAATGCTCAGCAAGAGCTAAAGGGTGAGGGGCAAGAGGATGGGGCTGGGCTCTTGTCAGTGGTGCCCAGGGACAGGACAAGGGGCAGTGGGCATAAACTGGAACCCACTTAAACTTAAGGAGAGACTTGTTTGGTGTGAGGGTGCTGGAGGCCTGGGGCAGGCTGCCCAGAGAGGTTGTGGAGTTTCCTTCTGTGCAGAGCTTCCAACCCCCCCTGAGCATTGTGCTCCTGGGCAAGCTGCTGTGGGTTGGACTGGATGATCTTTAAGGCTCCTTCCAACTCTCTGATTCCATGACAGGGAAAGCAGTCAGCAGTGCCTTCTCCTTTTAATCCCTTGGTCAATCCCAGGATTTGATGGCAGGGACTGGTGAGGGTTGGGCCACAAGCAAAGCCATCTTTAGCTTATGAAGGTGATTTGTTCTTGGGGAGGTCCCTCACTACCCACTTGCCTGTCTGCCCGTTGCAGCTGTGTTCTGTGGTGACCCAGGGATACCTGCCCAGGGCAGGAGGGAGGACAGAGGCTTCACCTACCGCTCGTCTGTCTCCTTCTCCTGCTTGGCCCCACTCGTGCTGGTGGGCTCAGCCCGGAGGTTCTGCCAGTCTGATGGGACCTGGAGTGGCACCCAGCCCAGCTGCATAGGTAAGGAGAAAGAAAAAGAGGGAGAAAGAAGAAAAGAGAGAGAGAAAGGGAGAAAGAAAGAAAAAAGAGAGTGAGAAAGGGAGAGAAAGGGAGAGAAAGAAAGAAAGAAAAAGAAAAAGAAAGAAAAAGAAAAAGAAAGAAAAAGAAAAAGAAAGAAAGAAAAAGAGAAAGAAAGAAAAAGAGAGAGGGAAAGGGGGCGAGAAAAAGAGAGAGAAAGAGAGAGAAAGAGAGTGGTGAGGGGAAAAAAGGTGATAGGAAAGGAAAAAAAGCTGAAAAGCTGCAAGCTGACAGCAAAAAGCAGGTGATAGATGCTGGAAGAGCAGCAGCAGAGGTGGTAGGAATTGGGAGTAGTCATCTGATGGATTGAGACCCAGCGAGGTGGAAAGGGAGATTATGTGGCTGAGATGCATGAGGCCTCCCAGCTCCCAGCAGTCACTGCACAGTGGGGAGGTTCCAGGGGCGATGCTGCCGGCGATGGCTGAGCCGAGCCCAGAGGGATGCAGGTTCTGCCCCAGGCTGCGGGAGAGGGCAGGGACAGCTCAGCCCTCGGTGCGGGAGGCGCCCGGGGGGAGGCAGGGGCACGGCAGTGCTCTTGGGAGGAGGTGTCCCTGGCAGGGGCTTTGTGTCGGTGCTTGGGTTGTGCTGCAGCGGGCAGGGCTCGGAGGGGCACACAGGTGCGGGTGGGTCCCTTGTTGCTGCCTGCCCCTGCTGGAGCAGAAGGCAGCCGCAGGGGCCCCGCAGGCTGCGCAGGGCAGGGGCCGGCAGAGCTCTACCCTGGCTGCCCGCAGCTCTCCTTGGACAGGCTGCCTCTGTTCTTGGCTTTGCAGACCCCAGCCTCACCACCTGTGCCGACCCCGGAGTGCCTCTCTTCGGCATGCAGAACAACTCCCAGGGCTACCAGGTAGGGGCACAGCAGCCAGGGGCCCCTTGGCTGCACCCTGGCACTTGTGGCCCTTGAGCCACGGCTGAGTCCCTGCCGTGGGTCTGTGTCCTTTGTGTCCCCCCATGGATCCCTGTGTCCTTTGTGTGTCCCCCATGGATCTCTGTGTTCTTTGTGTGTCCCCCATGGATCTCTGTGTCCTTTGTGTGTCCCCCCATGGATCCCTGTGTCCTTTGTGTCCCCCCATGGATCCCTGTGTCCTTTGTGTGTGTCCCCATGGATCCCTGTGTCCTTTGTGTGTCCCCCATGGATCTCTGTGTTCTTTGTGTGTCCCCC
>WBNM01033652.1:28786-61046 GCA_013399055.1 Ramphastos sulfuratus | reverse complement strand
CCTAGTACATCATCTGTGCTAACTGGGAGTATGTCATCCAACCTAGTACATCATCTGTGCTAACTGGGAGTATGTCATCCAGCCTAGTACATCATCTGTGCTAACTGGGAGTATGTCATCCAGCCTAGTACATTATTTGTGTAAACTGGGAGTATGTCATCCAAGCCAGTAAAAATGTTCTGCTGAGAGAATTTTTCCCTTGTCCTGCTCTCTGTTCCACGTTTAAAATCAGATGGTCTTTTTGTCCTGTTTTTTATGCTTTCTGAACAGATTTTTCCTGAGTTTCTCTCTGGAAAGTGTTGCATTAGTTTCTGTGGAAGCTCTGGGTGCTCAGCTTGTCTAAAAATCAGCTCCTTGATTTGTCAAATACACATATTTTTAAGATGAGTGGTTTTTTTCCTTTCTTCTCTGTGGTTTCCTGCAGCTGCAGACATCAGTCACTGGTACTTTCTGGATAGCAGGCAATGTGCTGATGAGTTCACTTTTATTACTTAGCAATTGTGAATTTCCATTGGAAATTGGTCGAAGATCCTAAAGCCTCACAGTCTGTTTTCATGTGCAAATCTGTTCCACAATGGCACAGAGAAGTATGAGGGTGTCGAGGCCAATTATCCATGGCTGAGGAGAGATCAGTTTACCATGGAAACTCACAAGAAGTCTCTGCAAATCTTCTACCTCCCTCAGAAATACAAAACTGCTGGGGGGGGGGGGGGGGGGGGGGGGTGGGGGGTGGGGTGTAGAATCTTTTCCTTCCACAAATGAAAAAAAGAACCCTCTACAGATTGAGCTTTTTTGTTCACCAGGGTCTTTATGGATGTTAATTTGCAGACTTGTGACTTTTCGTACTATAAAGAATGTGCTCTGGGAAATCAGAGATATTTTGCACTGCTCTGTGTTAAAGTTAGTTTGCTACATAGCATCTAGTAAAATTCCCTTGAGAGAAGCATTTCTTTTCTGGTAGTCTCTGCAGGAATTTAAGACTGAAAAGGGCAGCCTGTGAGATTAGTCCTCTGCTAACCCAGATTACCTAATCTCCTTTATAAAGTTGCTATCTAATCTACATAGAACATAGAAATAGCTACCTTCCACACCCTCCCCCTCCTCCCCCCCAAGTTAAAATTAACCAGACCAGCTCAGACAGCTTGGAAGTAAGATAAAGCTACAGTTTGCAGCAAAGCTGAATTTACAAGCACATATGCAAAATTATTTATATGCATTTACAATTATGTACCCTTTACAAATCATACAGAAATCCAATCTTCCTCCCCAAAGCAAGCCCAGAAGGGGCCAATGCCACCCTCTCTCTCCAGTGCCACTCTCTCTCTCCACACCACCCTCTCTCTCCCCAGACAGGAAGCAACCAGCAAGGCTTACATGGAAAAATGTTAGTGTAGGAGTTAGAGAGGAGTGAAGGAGAAGCAAACAGATCCAGTGCCCGAGAGCCAAGAAGAAAGAATTGTTTATGGATTGGCTTTTTATACCTCCTAGCAAACCAATGAATGCTATAGACTTTATCACTGGTATTCACTCTCAACCAATGCTCTACTCATACAGATTCTGTACCAATTTCTCTTATTAGGATATCCCAATAAGCCTTAAAGCACTGCAATAAAGTTGCTACCTAATATACACAGAACATAGAAATAGCTATGTTGAGGCTTTCTTTTTTCTGGGTGTTTTTGTTTTTGTTTTGGTTCATGAATTGCTAAATTCACCCTGCAGATTTTGGATAAAATTTAATTTCTACTGGCCTCCAGCTTGAGATTTAATTACTGCTGACCTTACTTGGCATCCCCAGTTTGGGAGTGGCTGCCTGTGCTGAATCAGTTCCTCAGTCTATTCAAAGTAATTCTCCTCTAAGTCAGCTGAGAAGCTGGTACAGCCTGTATGCCATTTCTGTCACTTATAGATGCAAAGAGGAGACTGAGAGGTGACCTCAGCAATGGTTATAAAGATGTGCAGGGTGAGTGCCAGGAGGCTGGAGCCAGGCTCTGCTGGGAGATGCCCAATGCCAGCACAAGGGGCAATGGGTGGAAGCTGAGGGGAGATTGAAAGTGGATGTTAGGAGGAAGTTGTTTGCAGTGAGGGTGGTGAGACACTGGCACAGGTTGCCCAGGGAGGTTGTGGCTGCTCCCTCCCTGGAGGTGTTCAAGGCCAGGTTGGAGGAGGCCTTGAGTGACCTGTGCTAGTGGGAGGTGTGCCCGCCTCTGGCAGGGGGGTTGGACTGGATGAGCTTTAGAGGTCCAGCCCCTGACATTCCCTGATTCTATGAAAACACTTATGCTGAGCTTTGTTACTGCTCTATAGCTCCTGAGTTCAGAGCAGCAAGGAGCTTCCAAGGCGGAGTCTCAAGAGAGAAAAAATAAAATTAGTATAAACACTCTTAGATGTGTGGGCAGCAGGGCAAGAGAGGGGATTCTGCCCCTTTGCTCTGCTCTCCTCAGACCCCACCTGCAGTCCTGTGTGCAGTTCTGGAGCCCCCAGCACAGGAAGGACATGGAAGTGTTGGAGCCAGTGCAGAGGAGGCCACCAAGATGCTGAGAGGGCTGCAGCAGCTCTGCTGTGAGGACAGGCTGAGAGAGTTGGGGCTCTGCAGCCTGGAGAAGAGAAGGCTTCCAGGAGACCTTAGAGTAGCCTTCCAGGATCTGAAGGGGGCTACAGGAAGGCTGGGGAGGGACTATTGACAAGGTCTTGCAATGCCAGGACAAGGGGCAATGGGTTTGAACTGGCAGAGGGGAGATTGAAACTGGATGTTAGGAGGAAGTTGTTTGCAGTGAGGGTGGTGAGACACTGGCACAGGTTGCCCAGGGAGGTTGTGGCTGCTCCCTCCCTGGAGGTGTTCAAGGCCAGGTTGGAGGAGGCCTTGAGTGACCTGTGCTAGTGGGAGGTGTCCCTGCCTATGGCAGGGGTTTGGAACTGGATGATCCTTGAGGTCCCTTCCAACCTTACCATTCTATGATTCTGTGATTCTTGTGGTAGAGATCAGCAGTCAGAGAGTAATTAAGGTCTCATACTCCAATTGCAGACTGGAGAGTTGTTTGACAGTGATTCTCCTTAAGAGATTCTGCAGAGCTTTTTCTGTGCTGAGTATACTCTTACTGCATTGATTTTAAACTGCAGATCACTTTATGTAACATTTGTTCATTGAATATTAACAACTTGGAAACAGGTAGACAAAATTCTAGAGTGATGGGAGGGAAGAGATGATGGCTTGGTGGCTGAGCCTTGGTTTTGGGCAATTTATCTTGAGCAAACTGCAGTGATTGCTGCTGGCTGCTGTTTTGTTGCATACCCTGTAAGGGAGCAGCTGTGAAGGCACACACTGGTATTGCAGTAGGGTCTTTGGCACCAGCTATGAAATATGAGGATATATAAACACTCTTGAGGACAGTAAACTAGCTTGAGGGAAAAAACCAACCAACCAAACAACAACAAAAACCCCAAACAAACAAATCAACAACAGCAGCAAAACAACATCAACTAACCCTTTCTTTCCCCTGCCCTTTCCAACCTAATCCCTAAAAGAATGGCTACTTCTGTGATGAGGAATGTGTAAAGTAGTCTTCATCACCTTTATATCCAAAAAGGAAGCAGAAAGGAATTTCTTCACTGCAGGAAGAAAGAAATGGTATCACTGGGGGTAGATTTGTCAGCGCTAGTTGAGAAGCCCTGAGTGCTGCTGTAAACAGACACCTGGGTTGAAATGAAGCTGAGTTAATTCAATACAGGCTCACTTCTAGAGTGAGCAGAGGCAAAATACTGCTTTAACAGATGGACAACTGCTTTGGGAGAGAGATTGAAATAGAGTAAGGTAATTAGGACAGGAGACAAATGCATGGAACTACACACATGGCTAGGGCTGAAATCAAGTTACCTTCCTGCCTGTCTTTGGCTGTAGCACCAAAAGGAAGGAACATGAAACTTGAAACAAAGCAAGACTTCTGTTATGGTATCTTTTATACACTTATGTGCAAGGTCCTTTCCAAACACTTGAAAAGGACCCATTCACCCATTCAGGGCTTGTCAGCCTGGGATAACAACTCCCACAGACCATCACCTTGGTCTTGGTCTTGACCCTTGAGTCTTGGGGCTTTCCATCTGCAGAGTGAGCACACAGATCATACTGCTGTGTCACTAGCCTCAGCATGCAAACAGCCAGACTAACATCTGCACCGTGTGCCTCCTTAAGCAAATTTAAGCACAGACATAGTGCTGATGCACAAAGAGGAATGCTGACATTAAAAATAAATTTTAAACAAGTAAGTAAATGCCTAACTTTTCTCAGTGGTCCCCAGAGACAGGGGAAGAGGTAAAGGGCACAGACCTGCACATAGGAAATTCCATCTAAACATAAGAAGGAACTTCTTTCTTTGAGGGTGGGAGAAAACTGAAACAGGCTGCCCAGAGAGGTGGAGTCTTCATCTCTGGAGACTAGCAAGGCCCACCTGGATGTGTTCCTATGTGATCTGCTTAAGTGGTCCTGCTCTGGCAGGCAGGTTGGACTCGATCTTCAGTGATCCCTTCCAGCCTCTACCATTCTGTGATTCTGTGATAATTCTTGCTTCAAAGGACTCATTTTTTGACTACATTTCAAAGCTTTTCTATGTGCATCTCCTCTCCTTGGCAATGCCTGCAGTCGAAGTAGTACAGGCTGAACAGAGCTATGTGTATATGAAGTTTAATGCCTGATGTCAGGCCACTGTGTGCATTAGATGCTGGGTGAGAAGGACCCGTAGGATGCATACCATGGGTCATGGCACACATCTTGCCATTCTGCAGACAAATTGATGGGCATCAGTGAAATACCCAAAGAGAGTCACAGCCCAGGAGTGATGTAGGACAGTGCGATTCCCAGGAGTATTAAATACTCCTTAACTGATTGTGGCATAGAAGTGTTACAGGAGTTTTGCTTTCAGCTTGCAAAGCTTTGTGAAGACTGAAAGTTCTGTGGTGTGCCAGGCTGAGTGCAGCACTTCTGGGGTGCCAGTACTACTCTAATGGATAGCTGAGGTCCTCTGTTGGAGCTTGTATTTTGTCATTTTTTCCTCCTAACTTATCAACAAGCTTCAGATGTTGCAGAAAATTTGCTTTAGAAATCACAAGCTTTTCTGTGTTGGTAGCCAGATTTTCTAGCTACTGGTCGAGGAGGAAAGGGTCGAAATAGTGTTACTGTGTTCTGCAGAATCATTTTTTTCTCTTCCTGTATTTCCCAAACTCCCTTTTTGCTTCCCAGAATGGCGAGATGAGAGCAGAGACAGCAACCAGATAGCTAAAGTTTGACTAGAAAAAAATAAACAGTCCTGAGGAGGCCCTTACAATAACAAGTATTAGGTGACATTGGTACATTGGTCTCAGGGCAAAGCTAACCTACTGATGTTCATCTGTTGCAGAGGATGATTGCTTAAACAGCTGCTCCTTCAATCAGCCTCTAGATCTAAGGAGAAAATGCTCATTAAGTAGGAATTAAACAAATGTAATTAACTTTCTCACAGGTCTGTTTCTGCGACAGATTGAGTTGTTGCAGTGTATGACCCAACTCTTCTCCCTCTGTTATTTATGACAGTAATTACTCAGGGAGATAATCATAGAATCATTTAGGTTGGAAAAGCCATTTATAGAATCATAGAATCAACCAGGTTGGAAGAGACCTCCAAGAGGCAAAGCAATCTTCTTGAATAGAAGAATGGAGAAGAAAAACAGTAGCATGAAGCATTACTAGTAACCTGCAAGCCACACTTTCCTAGAAATATGTGAAGAAAAAGAGCTGTCCCAGCTCTGTCTTTGTGGAATGGAGGCCAACAGAGATCTTTTCAGCTTTGCTTGAAAGTCAGGTTCAAGTTTCTCTTATCAGACATCAGAGTAAAGTATACGGCAAAATAAAATTATTTTTCTTGCTTGTCTCATTTGGACACTGCTAGATAATAAATGTTTGTTTTGCTGCTGGTATGGACTGGGAAGCTCCAAATGCCTCATGACATCAAAACTCTTTCCTTGAGTTAAAGAGCTGCCTTGCATTTGGCCTGAAATTGATTCTTTCTGCATTTTGTTGCTGCTTGATGACTGAATTCTTCTGGGCTACCCTAGCCCAGCCTGGCACAAAGAGAGATGCTAGTGGTGGAGCAAGGTAGGATTTTCAGAAGCTTGTGTACCTTTGTGTGTTCTTTTAAAACAAACCCAATCATTATGTCCCTTAGAAAATAGATGACTATTTGTATAAGCAAGCGACTATGGTGGCTGTTTGATTTTCCTCACAATGGATAGCATGGAGTAGGCAAGGAGAATAACATTGCTAGAGGAATCTACTGAGATGGCTAAAATAACAATTCAGGTTAAAATTTGTTCAGCTATGTCTGTTTGTTTGGGATTTTTTGTTGTTTTACTTATTTTTAAATTGGCCATCCCAGTGACTTTTAAGACTAACCATCAGTTATTTTGGGGAGTACAAAGGCAGCAGGAGAACAGATGTTTAACTTGAGAACTATTGCAGCAGTGGGAAAATTCCTTTGGTTTGAAAAGTGCTGAGAATTTAGTCCTTCTTGCAGAACTATTTGCATTAAATTTTATGTAGCAGTGTTCACCTAGTGAAGATCTCACTAAGGCTTTACTACTAGATCTTACTTTGATGGAATTCATATCTGACACAGCATAGGCAGCAAGCGCTGCACTGAAGTTCAGGTCACCTCTGCAGCTGTATGCTTGAAGATGCCTCCTCCTGTGTAATAATCAATGTCCTTCACTTCAGTTATTCCTCAACTGGCAACTGACAATGGCCTACTGAAGAGCTGCCTAAAGCACATGCTGCCAAGTATCTAATTCATACAATACAAAAGAATGCCTAGGGGAAGCAGGTAACGATCTTGCTTGCTGCAAGGAGCAAGCTGCATCTTGCAACAGCCTGGTTGTGCTGGTTTCAGGCTAATTGGAATATTTTAAGGAGAAAAAAATTAGATGATAGGCTGTGAAAAATCAAACACTGGTGATGTCTGCTTCACTCATAGGCTTGCTGAGATGGATAAGAACAAGGACACAAACATAGATAACACAGAGAGTCTCTCTGGGAGCTGCAGTGTCCTGTGGCCTTTCTGCTGTGTAACCCAACTCATCACTGCTTCTAACCCCCCTTGTCAATCCTCCAAACTCACACTGCACGTAAGGCAGACCCGGGGTGTGCTGGTTTGAGCTAGTTGGAATATTTTAATAGAGAAAATTATATTATAGGCTGTGAAAAGGAAACAATGGTGATGTCTACTTCACTCCTAGGCTTGCTGAGATGGATAAAAATAAGTACTCAAAACATAGATAAGCCACTTGGGCTTGTCGTCTCTCGGGCTGTTAGCAGCTTCTGGCTCTTTCTCCTCTCTGCTGAGTAACCTCACTAACCACTTTCCTTCTAACCTCCCCTGGCCGATCCTCAAAAATTCACCTTGCAGGTAGGGCAAACCTTGGGGTAAGGCAGAGGAGTGGGGAGAAGGTGGAAAAGTGATTGGGAGCCCCTCCTGGGGTCTCTGATTTCTGGGAGGGGAGTTGTGTTTCTGTATTACCTTTACCTTGTATATTTCTGTAACTATTCCTGTCTATAGTGTATATCTCTGCTTGTACATTGTGCTGAGCTGTAAATAGAGCTTCAGTCCTTAACTTCCAGCCGGCTGAGTTCTAGTCTGGGTCATTTTACAAAATGTGTGTGGGGGTGTGTAAGTCCCAAACCATCACACTGGGGTAAGGTAGAGGGGTGGAAGAAGGTGGAAGGGTGGTTGGGAGCCCCTCCTGGGGACTCTGATTTCTGGCAGGGGAATTGTGTTTCTGTATTCCCTTTAACTTGTCTATGTCTGTAACTATTCCTGTCTATTGTGTTTATCTCTGCTTGTACATTGTGCTGAGCTGTGAATAGAGCTTCAGTCCTTAACTTCCAGCTGCCTGAGTCTAGTCTGGGGGATTTCATTGTGTAGGTGGTAACTCCCAAACACCAATGAAATGAAGAATCAATACTGGACAGCTGATGTGACTTGTCAAGCTGGTATTTACTGCAGCACCTGGGCTACAGAGGGAATATCTCTCCAAAGTCTGTACCACCCAAACCCCAAATGAGCAGTTTTTATAACCCCAAAACATGCATATTTATAATTTCTACATAAACTGCCTAACATAACTCCTCCTAATCTAAAATATTCTAATTTTAAGGATTAAGTGGTTTTCTTATTACTAATCCACAGTCTCTATTGATGTCTACTGTCTGTTCGTTATTATGGCTGTTGCTCTCTGGGGGTCTCACCCTGCCTCATTCTTGATGACTCAGTAGCTTAATCTTGCTTATTCCTGTTCAGCAGCAGTTTCTTCTCTTTGTCCTACACTTGGCAAGAATTAGTGCCACAAATCTCCCACCCAGTGCCAGTCCAGCTGTGATGCACTCACAGATTTATCTTGTTCCTGTCTTGGGAGTTGTTCTGTCTCTGGAGGCTTGCAATTTAGTACCAAAGCATCTAACTTGTTAGTTCAACAGACTGATATGGCCTAAACATCACTATCAGCTCAACAGAATTTCATCCACTACTTATCTTATGAAGTCAGTAGTTTGCACGTTTACAACTTGCAATAATATTCCAGTTAGATAGAAAATAGAATAAGACAATGCTTTTGGGTTAACATTGGAGAGTAATGGATAAAAAGGGGACAAAGAAGAGCCAATAGTCATAGCTCTTTCTCATGAGAAGTGCAGAAGAAAGTGTTTCCTGGGGCTACAGTTCCTGGTGGTGCTTTCCTGCGGGCTTGAATGGGGAAGAGCAAATTGCCCCAGCACATGTGTATGGCAACTGGACACATTGTCTGGGGGGACTTTGACTGAGACCTTGACTCGGACCTTGAGCCAGACCTTGAGTAGGACCTTGAGTGGGAACTGTAATTGGACCTTGAGGGGCATCTGGCAGCAGGGTGAGGAGCAAGCACAGTCCCTGCTTTGGGCCCGCCGCATCCTGCCTGCCTGCTGCAGGGAGCTGCCTCTGCTGCAAACTGCCGCCCTTGGTGGGCACACTGCTGAGCAGCCTGGCTTGGCCCTGTGCTGCCCCATGCCCTGTGCCCATGGCAGCAGTGTCTGCAGGCACTTTGGGCTCTGGTGGGTTTAGTCACATTGGATCCTGTGCTGCACTGATCCACTGCTGGATTACAATTTGCAGTTCCAGACACTGCCGCAAAGGAGCCAAGGGACCAGCTCCAAATTCCTACTCCACCACCGTGAGTAGCACAGACCTGGCCTAGGACTCCAGGCTGCCTTCGTTTGTAAGCGCAGTAAAGCTGTTTTGCAGCAAACCTTTTTGTTTTCTGATTTTCCTGCATTNGTCTGCCTTACATGCAAGGTGAGTTTGGAGGATCAGCAAGATGGGTTAGAAGCAGAGTGGTTAGTTAGGTTAGCAGAGAGGTCCAGACCAAGCCAGCAGCTAGAGAGAATGAGACTCTTTGTGTATGTTATCTATGTTTGTGTTCTTGTTCTTATCCATCTCAGCAAGCCTATGAGTGAAGCAGACATCACCAGTGTTTGCCTTCACAGCCTATAATATTTTTTTATTAAAAATATTTCAATTATTCCAGGTTGGACGAGGCCCTGAGTGACCTGTACTAATGGGAGGTGTCCCTGCCTATGGCAGGGGGTTGGAACTGGATGATCCTTGAGGTCCCTTCCAACCTTACCATTCTATGATTCTATGATTAGCTTCAAATCAGCACAAGTGGGTTGCAATGTTGTGCTGCTAATTCGAAATTTGGGTTTGTAGAAAACCTGAGTTCCTATTTGTTTTCTTTTTATTCTTGTGTGTTATTTTATGCTGAATTAATAGGTTTGTTTTCATTCACAACTATAGTGTAGATGTATAAATGAAACTTGGCAGGGTGGCATGCCAAACATGCCACCTCATTTCTGATGAGGAATCAGTGTCACGATGTAGCCGCGTGCGGTGGTCGCTCTCTGAAGGTGCTGTAGAGCCCAGAAGAGTTACCTGCACAGTGAATTTAAGACTGACAGTAGTTTGTTGTTTGCACACCCCTTCGAAATGATCTGTGGGGCAAAGCTGGGAAATTTGTAGTAGCATAGAAAATGTCTGAGAGCCTGTACCGGCGAGTTCTTGCAGTGGGATGTAAATAGAACAGGGGTGTCTGACAGCTGTGCTGACACTTGTGAGCGCTGGCTCAAGCTGACTGAGGCATTGCCTGCATCCTGCACTGTAATGCAGAGACCTGCTTTGGATGTTTGCTGTGACGAAGTTTGGTTTCTATTTACAGCTGACCATTGTATAGTCTGCATTCCTGCCCAAATCCCTCTGCCTTGCTGGTGTGTTGCTCTTGGGTTGTCATTGTGGAACTGCTTGAAGTGCTCACTTGTACATTCTCCTTACAATTTTAGCAGCTTGTTCACAGGCTTAGTTATGTCAGGCATGATACTGAAGAGCATTTCTTATCTTGGGAAACCATTGATGTGACAAAAGCATATGGACTGGAAATTGTTCTGTTGGCTGATGTTAGCAGTTGGAAGTCAGATTTAGATAAAAACGCCCAAGTGGTCTTTTAAGTATAGCAGATTCAGAGAGCAAAATGAAAGAAAACTAAACAATACATTCAAGTTTACTCCGTTTTGATCATTATCATGATTTATAATTACAACATAAAATTGCAACAATTTGTAGGTGTCGACTCTGGGATATGCCTTGCTGGTTTTAATTCTTAGCTGAGGTTGAGCCTCACCTTGCAAAGATCCTCCCATTTGCCTCAAAGTCCAGGAAGGATGAAAAATGGTATTTGTGCTGAAGACTTTGAGTGCTTGCCAATAACAGTCATTTATGTTGACCATGGAGCTGAACTCAGCTATGCTAAAGGCAGGACAATTTTGAGGTGTTTGTACTAGTCAGAAAGCAGTTAAGTGTTTACAGTCTCCAGAAAAAAAAAAAAAAATCTCCCTAGGTAATTTCTAACTGAAATCCTGACCTTTCTGAGTGGTGGTGTAAAATTAGCACCAGTCAGATAAGGGTGGGGATTGAAATGTTAAATCACGAGTGCTACTTGATCAAGTAGCAGCAGGTTTTATTTCACAGTTTAAGAACTCTTTGAATTCCCAGCTTATACTAATATTTATTTCAACTTATTTCAGCTTTAAGAACAAAAAGGAGAGGTTGATATGGATGTATGTATAATGTTAAGTACACAAATAAATCTGTAAAAGACAATGAAGAAGCCAGAGTGTTGGAAAGATTACTTCAGTGTAACATTGAGAAGCAGCTATTATTAGGAATACAACACCAAGTGGGATTTCAAAAGGTCTCTCTTGCCAGAAACATGAACAAATTCCATTTTATTTTCCTGCTCTTATTTCAATAGGAAGGATTTAATCCCGTTCCTGTGGGAACAGTCATGCTTTTGAGCAGATTGGTCTCTCTTTAGTTAAGATCTTGAATGTATCACTAAGCAGAGCTTCCATGTAAATGCTTCTTAGAGAAATGCAGGTGCTGCCTATGTGATTTTATTGCACTGTGGCCTTGTGAAAGGTTACTGTGAAGGTGCAAGGTCAACAATGAAGCATAGGATGTAGTTTGTGTTCACAGGGAATGGGGACAGAAAGAAATAATGTAATTTTAAACCTCTTCTATCTATCCTGGTTTGTGTTATAGAATCATAAAATGGTAAGGTTGGAAGGGACCTCAAGGATCATCCAGTTCCAACCCCCTGCCATAGGCAGGGACATCTCCTACTAGCACAGGTCACTCAAGGCCTCCTCCACCCTGGCCTTGAACCCCTCCAGGGAGGGAGCAGCCACAACCTCCCTGGGCAACCTGTGCCAGTGTCTCACCACCCTCACTGCAAACAACTTCCTCCTGACATCCACTTTCAATCTTCCCTCTGCCAGTTCAAACCCATTGCCCCTTGTCCTGGCATTGCAAGCCCTTGTCAATAGTCCCTCCCCAGCCTTCCTGGAGCCCCCTTCAGATCCTGGAAGGCTACTCTAAGGTCTCCTGGAAGCCTTCTCTTCTCCAGGCTGCAGAGCCCCAACTCTCTCAGCCTGTCCTCACAGCAGAGCTGCTGCAGCCCTCTGAGCATCTTTGTGGCCTCCTCTGGACTCACTCCAACACTTCCATGTCCTTCCTGTGCTGGGGGCTCCAGAACTGCACACAGGACTGCAGCTGGGGTCTGAGGAGAGCAGAGCAAAGGGGCACAATCCCCTCCCTTGCCCTGCTGCCCACACTGCTCTTGCTGCAGCCCAGCACACAGTTGCTGTCTGGGCTGCACTCACACTGCAGCCTCATCTTGAGCTTTGCATCACCCCAGACCCCCAGGGCCTGTTCCTCAGGGCTGCTCTCAGCCATTCTCCACCCAGCCTGGAGTTGTGCTTGGGATTATGTTCACCCTTTCATAAATACAGGATCAAGCTTATGTCTTGAGAGCTTTTAGTATTTTAAGTAGCTTTACAGAGAGGAGTTCTGAGATCATGGATGCTTCATGGTACAAACACCACTTTTAAGTGGACTACAAACTGCATGTTGCAGAGTAATTTTTCATGTACTCTGAGTATCTCCATCCTCTGCTCTTGCATGTACTTTTTTGACATCTGTCATCTTATCTTCATTTGCTCCATATCTGAGTTAAAAAAACCCCACAAAACAAAAAATCCAACATATCCAACAACCAGAAGAACAAAATTTTCAAATTTTAGAAGTTTTGGTGTACCAGTGAGCAATAATCAGTTCTAGAAGATGTCGCTGGATAAGGAACTGGCTGGATGGTGGCACATAGAGAGTGGTGATCAAGGGCACAATGTCCACCTGGAGACCAGTGCCAAGTGGCTCCCTCAGGGGTCTGTACTGGAACCAGTGTTGTCTAACATATTTGTCAGTGACATGGACAGAGGAATCAGTGCACCCTCAGCAAGTGTGCAGCTGGCACCAAGCTGTGTGGCACAGTCACTTGCTAGAGGGCAGGGATCCATCCAGAGGGACCTGGACAGGCTGCAGAGCTGTGCCCAGGCCAACCTCATGACATTCAACAAGGCCAAGTGTAAGGTCCTGCACCTGGGTAGGCACAATCCCAAGCACAACTCCAGGCTGGGTGGGGAATGGCTGAGAGCAGCCCTGAGGAACAGGCCCTGGGGGTCTGGGGTGATGAAAAGCTCAAGATGAGGCTGCAGTGTGAGTGCAGCCCAGACAGCAACTGTGTGCTGGGCTGCAGCAAGAGCAGTGTGGGCAGCAGGGCAAGGGAGGGGATTCTGCCCCTTTGCTCTGCTCTCCTCAGACCCCACCTGCAGTCCTGTGTGCAGTTCTGGAGCCCCCAGCACAGGAAGGACATGGAAGTGTTGGAGCCGGTCCAGAGGAGGCCACCAAGATGCTGAGAGGGCTGCAGCAGCTCTGCTGTGAGGACAGGCTGAGAGAGTTGGGGCTCTGCAGCCTGGAGAAGAGAAGGCTTCCAGGAGACCTTAGAGTAGCCTTCCAGTGTCTGAAGGGGGCTACAGGAAGGCTGGGGAGGGACTATTGACAAGGTCTGGGAATGCCAGGACAAGGGGCAATGGGTTTGAACTGGCAGAGGGGAGGTTGAAAGTGGATGTTAGGAGGAAGTTGTTTGCAGTGAGGGTGGTGAGACACTGGCACAGGTTGCCCAGGGAGGTTGTGGCTGCTCCCTCCCTGGAGGTGTTCAAGGCCAGGTTGGACGAGGCCTTGAGTGACCTGTGCTAGTGGGAGGTGTCCCTGCCTATGGCAGGGGGTTGGAACTGGATGATCCTTGAGGTCCCTTCCAACCTTGCCATTCTGTGATTGTATGTATCACTCATGCTGGGATGCACAAAGAAGGAATTTTGTTGCTGTTGAATTGCTTTAGTAGTGCTTGTGTGTTTGCTCTTCTTTTCTGCTCTGGGAGCCACAGGCCTAACTTTGTCTTTAAGTAGCTTGTTGATGTTTTATTTAGTCCTGCTCTGCACAGATTGGAGCTTGTGAAGGGCAGTTTTGGCTTTTGGATCAGAATGGTGTATGCACATTCTTGAAAATGACTGAAACAATTCCAAGCAGTCTTTCTCTGGAGGTTAATTGTCCTCAGGCATACTGCATTCTTAAGGTGCTTCCACTATAAATTCCCACTTCAGAAACTGTTGTGCCTCCAAGGTGTGCAGTACTCACCAGGGTGAAATATCCCAGCCTGGCATAGTGGTAGCCTTTTCAAACAAAATGAAAAACATCCACCTCCAGTTCGTGTTTTAAAAGCAAAAACTTAGGGCAGTCTGTTCACATGCACTGATTTAGTTAAGATGTCTGGAAGCCTTTGCTCCAGTATTTCTGTGGTGCCAGAAACTGACAATACCTCACTTTGCTACCTGTTCATGGCATCTTCTTGCCTTCAGCAATTCATTGCGGCAACAGGAAAGATTTTAAGTGTGCTCGTCCAACTGGACATTAAAAAGCTGCAATGTCTGCTTGTCATGCAGAAAGAAAGATGCAATTGTAAAAAAAATTTTATAATTTCAATTTTTTTAATTTGTTTTTATAACGTCAAGCAGTTCTTGAAAATGAAATATAATGTACCAAGGTTTGATGGCACATCAGAACTGTTGCTATCGCTCTCTCTCCCTGACCATGCTGGTTTGAAGCTAATTGGAATATTTTTATGAGAAAAATTAGATGCTAGGCTGTGAAAAGCAAACTGCTGATGTCTGCTGCACTCATAGGCTTGCTGAGATGTAAAAAATCAAGGACACAAACATAGATAACACAGACAGTCTCTTTCTCTGGGAGCTGCTGTGTCTGCTGGGCTTTTGCTATGTAACTCAACTCATCACTCTGCGTCTAATCCCCTTTGCCCATCCTCCAAACTCACCTTGCAAGACAGACTCTGGGGTAAGGCAGAGGGGTGGGGAGAAGGTGGAAGGGTGGTTGGGAGCCCCTGCTGGGGACTCTGATTTCTGGGAGGGGGATTGTGTTTCTGTATTCCCTTTAACTTGTCTATGTCTGTAACTATTCCTGTCTATTGTGTCTATCTCTGCTTGTACAGTGTGCTGAGCTGTAAAGAGAGCTTCAGTCCTTAACTTCAGCTGGCTGAGTCTAGTCTGCTGCAGGTCACTCCCAAACCATCACATTGACAAAGAGAAGAATAAAATGGGGTAACATGATGAGCCTGCCATGTAGTGGAGAACTTCTGTGAAAGCATAGAGGAGGAGTTTGGGAAGGGAATTTGACACCATTGCTGGGATATCCTTTCTTTGGCTGCGTGTCAAGGATGATGATAAATGTTTGCACCTATCTTTCACTAGAAAAAGATGTCTTGAGAATTCATGCTTGCACTCTATCTGCCACTGCTTAAGGGGCACTGGAAAACCCGACAGAGTTGGATTTACAAGATATGGATGAACCGCTCCCGCAATGCCATTTTCAAGCTGCTGAACTGCGGTGCACTAACATCCTTCTAGAGAGCAGAGCAGAAAACTCAGCACTAACTCAGCCGCAGGGTTTTAGCACATTGCATCTATGGATGGGAGAGAGAAGAAGCTCTTGATACTACTTAGCATCTGTTACAGTGTACTTCTGAAAACGGGAAACATTTTCTGCTTCTATTATTCCTCTAACTACCTACACTTACAAGGAGGAAGAAGGAGCTGCTGTGTGTGCCAAACATTCACCTTTGCTGTTACATGCTGCTGTGGAAGTGCTTAGGTGGGTCGTTGCAGCTCGGGTCTGGGCTTTCTGTGTAGGCTGACATGTTGGTGTAGGGAAACAGTTTGTATTAAATGGACATGTGAGCAATCCAACCTGTGCTAACTGCTAATTGTGAAGCTGAAAAGTTTCACATGAAGGTTTATCTGGAGGGCAAGGATACCAGCNTGGCAGAGGGGAGATTTAGACTGGATGTTAGGAGGAAGTTCTTTACAGTGAGGGTGGTGAGACACTGGCACAGGTTGCCCAGGGAGGTTGTGGCTGCTCCCTCCCTGGAGGTGTTCAAGGCCAGGTTGGAGGAGGCCTTGAGTGACCTGTACTAGTGGGAGGTGTCTCTGCCTATGGCAGGGGGTTGGAACTAGATGATCCTTGAGGTCCCTTCCAACCCTGCCATTCTATGATTCTATGATTCTATGAGTCTTGAGAAGCATCTGAACAGATAATGGTGTGCCAATGGCTTAGTGCCCTCACAGCTCGCCCCTTAACGATTTACACCAGTTGCTTAATGCCTCACAGTTCACACCTTAGTGATTTGGACCAACTGTTTAAGAATGAACTGACCCTCATAGTCTGTTTAAAAGTATATAAGGGTATACTCATATTCAATAAATGGGCATTGCTTGGATCATATTGATCTGAGTACAGCTCTGTCCAGGATCTCTCACTGCTATTTGTTGGCATGAAAAGCGTTTGGAGAATCACAGGCTGGCATCGATTCATTACTAGCTTGAAGCACAGAGTATCATTTACTGAGCCAAGCCATAATGCTTTGAAGACATTGCCTCTGGAGGAGCTTACCTTTTCTGGAGGTGCATTTGAAGCTGCCTTTTGTAGGGAAGCACATGGACTGTTTTTTCTCTGTCTATGCTGTCTATTCTCTGTGGAATTTGATTTTGTTTCTTTTTTATGAAAAAGGCTGGGCAGCTACACGTCAGCCAGCTTTGCTTCATCTTGATCTAGATTCATTTACAATGCAACTGGCTTGCTGGTTGTCTGGAGAAATATCTTAGTCATCTGCTATGCATCTCTTCATTTTCCATACATCTTTCTTTCAGTGGGAGCAATACTGTTGTTAGTTACCCAGGAGTCTGAAGTTGGTGAAGGAGCCACTAGCCCAGCCCTTATGTGGGTATTGGAGCAATGAAGCAGGTCTACTAAGAGCTTTCTACTGTTACAAGCCTGTCATGGACAGTCTGGGGGTGTGTCAGGTCCACGTGCCTTAGCTTTTCTCTATTGGACATCCCAGATACTCATGTAGAATCTTGGAGAGATCCTTCCTGCTGTGCTCATGTTTACAGAAAGAGTCTTGGGGCCTAACCATGTATTTTGCTGTTGTTCCATGTTATTTGAGACACAATGACTAATTCAGTTAGAAGACTATGCAGTAGCACTCTCCCTGCCTCTTACTGCAACATGAACATGCTGGTTCACAACATGACTTTTTGATCTATTAAACCAGCAAAGGGAAAGGGGGAGTGGTGCAGGATGGGACTGAAAGGGAGGATATCTGGCACAAAGACAGCAGGTGGAATACATGTTTGGTTACTTCATTAGACAACCTTAAAAAAGAACAAGGGGCTTTTTGCTTGAGTGCCTGCTCTGAATAGAGATGTATTTATTTAACCTGAAGGTGGGTTATATGCTTTGCCACAGAGCTATTCATGTTCTTAGAATCAGGCAAACATTTCTGCTCTCCTCCCCTCCTCTGTTGCTTGCTTGAATGAATGTAGTCTTGCTGAGCCAGAATTTGCTTTGGTAAGATGTTGTGATTTACTGTTGCTGCAATATACTGGGTTGGGGATTTTTTTTTGCTTAGTGAGTGAGGTTTGTTGCTGTTTTCCTCCAGAGACATGTATTACTTCTTGATTTCTCCCTCACTGAAGTGCTGGGCTAAATGTGAGACAGCATTTCTGCAAAAAAAAAGCCATAACAATGTGATGTTTTCTCTGATCTTTTGTGAAATGTGTCATTAATATCAGAGTTTTATAGCATTGTACACTGGGNCAGAGAGCACCTTGTGCTACCTGCTCATCCATTTTTATCAATACAGCCCAAAACTAATGGGCCTTTGGACACAGAATAGCCAATCAGAAGACAGTTAGCCAAGCTTGGCCACATTAGGTGAGGCCATAGGCTTGCTTTACCCTTTGTAGAGCAGAACACAAGCTGAGCCTGTGTACCTTGTTTACCACAGGATGCAAATGGCCAGGGTCCCTACAGTCAGTGGCTCCAGGTTCTTTGTCCTCTTTCCTACAGTTGCTTCTCCCCAAAACACAAGGAGGGAGAGCAGAAATACATCTCTGGGCAGGCCAGGACATGAATAAGCCTATTTTGGCCTGCTTAGGCCTACCACGACAACTGGGTCATCTGATTACTTTTTTTAAAAGTTCCTTAAAATGACAAAACTGAGGTACAGAATTATGGGAAGCAATAAAACTGAGGGGAGGTGGGGAGGGTGGAATAACACCACAGCAACCCACCAAAAAGGTCAAAGTAAACCAAAAAACCCCAAACAATAAAACCAAACCAAAGCAACAAAAGAAAACCCAAACCTAAACAAACTGAAAAAGAAAACCTTTATTACTTTCTTATTCTGTTGAGGACATATTGTGGAATATATCAGAGCTACTTGGCTGCAGCAGCATCTTGCATTAGGAACAGGAAGGTGGTGGCATGAGTTACGGAGTGACTCGCCTCTGCACTTTAACATGTGCTCTGTGTTAGAGGCTGAATTCTTTCCTGGTCTTCCTTGCTGGGCTCCATCACCATTGTAATTTCCTTAATTTTCTGCTTTGATTTTCTCCTCGTGATTTTGCTATGGAATTTAACTCGTCCCCAAAGTAAGGATGAGTCTTGCACTGCTGATGCTTAGCTACTGCCCGCAGACCAAAGAGCAGTAAAAATCTAAATCAAATCTCAGGCCACTGACATTTGCTTCATTATTTTACTGATGGTTTTAATTTAAAACAACAACAAAAATTGAAAACAACAAAGCATGGGTATCTGTAATAGAGATAAAAAAGAATAAAAATTGTTTTCTTCTGTTTCTTTCCTGCCTTTCAAAAAGACGTTAGAACAGTTCTGAAAGAGTAGTACACAAATGCCTTTTTTCTCTCTGTAATTTCACCCAGTAAAATCAGGACAATCTGTTTCCCTGACTGACATTTTTTCCTGTGAGAGGCAGGAAAGTTCTGTAGCTGTAACCTGGCAGGGGTAAAGCATTTGGCACTGGACGGCAACCTAAACCAGGCACCTGCTTTATTAACTACATTTGGTATTGTTGATTTTCACAGAAACACAAATATCCAGGTTGGAAGAGACCTTCAGGATCACCAAGTCCAACCTAGAACCCTACTCTACAAGGTTCACCTTAAACCATAGCCTCAAGCACCACATCCAAACCACCCTTAAACACATCCAGGGTGGGTGACTCCACCACGTCCCTGGGCAGCTCACTCCAATGCCTGACCACTCTCTCCGTGAAAAACTTTTTCCTAATGTCCAATTTTTTGGATGTAGGCAGTGAGAAAGATTTTTGCTGAAGGATTAGTTTCAAAGCAGTAAATTCTCTCAAGTCGTACTCACTGAAATTTGTCTTTTCACAAAATTTATTTTAGAAAGTTGTTGAGTTTTTATTGGGAGTGTGTGCAGGATTGATGGACTGTGCTGCCACTTAGAAACTGAAAAAGAAATCCTAGTATTTTTGCCATTATTAAGCTTCAGGAATATTTCCAGAACATTGGGCGTTTTGTTGTTTTTTTTCTTTAACAGCTAAGTTAACCAAATTTATGAAAACAGTTGCAGAATGAGGATCTAGAGAGCTCTGTGGCTCTGCTAAATAGAACCTATCAGTTAATTTCTTTTGTGTACAGAGAAAAGGGAGTATTTTGCATGTCTGTGTGATTGTTTGGGAGTTACCCCCACACACACTCTATGAAAATCACCCAGACCAGACTCAGCCAGCTGGAAGTTAAGGACTGAAACTCTGTTTACAGCTTAGCACAATGTACAAGCAGAGATAGACACAATAGACTGGAATAGTGACAGATATAGACAAGTTAAAGGTAATATAGCCCCAGGAGGGGCTCCCAACCACCCTTCCACCTTCTTTCCACCCCTCTGCCTTACCCCAGGGTCTGCCTTATGTGCAAGGTGAGTTTGGAGGATGGGCAAGGGGGGTTAGAAGCAGAGTGGTTAGTTGGGTTACACAGCAGAAGGCAGCAGACACAGCAGTTCCCAGAGACTCTCTGGGTTATCTATGTTTGTGTCCTTGTTCTTATACATCTCAGCAAGCCTATGAGTGCAGCAGACAACACCATTACTTTCTCTTCACAGCCTATAATTTAATTTTTTGTTAAAATATTCCAATCAGCCTCAAACCAGCACAGTCTGGATTCTGAATTTTGCCTGAGCTCAGCCTAGAAAGCAGAGAGGCAATCTGTGATAGCTCTTCATCTGCAAGAATGATTAACTAGCAAGAAATGACAGTCTTAGCAGAGGAGCACCAGTGAGCAGAATATAGAGCAACTGCTCGCTAAATGCATCTTGTGAATCTCTATGTGAAAAATTACCTGAATCTTCAGCACATTGAAATACAGAGAAAATAAAGGGAGCCAAGTATGGTAGTACTTTTCTCCCTTGCTATCTCAAGGTTTCAGATATCCACTTTCTTGACTTTCAAACTGAGACACTTTTCTGCTGTGTTTTTATGCAAGTTTGGGCTGTGTGGAAAGTGGTCATCTCTAGGCAGCCCTGGCATGTGCTGCAAATGGTGTGAGTGTTAAAAGGACTTTTGTTTGCTGCTTCCTGTGTCCTATTGTATTTGTCTGCTGCTCAGTGAATAGCAGCTAGGCACAGAAAAGAGTAAGCTAAAATAATGAACAGTGGAGAAGTCCTAAAGAAATTAGTTAAAGTCTTAAGTAGCTGAATGGCTCAAAAAAATCCAGGCCTGCTATTGTCAGTTTTAATTTTCTCCAGGTTCATTTCACACGTTACTTGCATCAGTCATTATACAAAATAGGGCACTAGGTCTCCCTTAATTCTTTCTGACAGTGCATTTTCACTTCTGTTTATTCTTTGTAGCTTCACTCGTGCTGTCTTCTGAGATCCAGGCAACAAAGAAAGATTCCTGACCTCACCACAGCTTAAGAAATTTCATAGTTCAAATCCCTTCTCTGTTTTTTTCTCTAAAATATCATGAAACTTTTTGCATGATACAAGTGATGTTGTTCTTTGCTTTTTATTTGGGAACATGCTGTGATGACTTTTAGTAATAAATACATAGAGATTGGTGGTTGCTGCTGCAACTTAAAGTAGTATTCTAATGCAATTATGTTTAATTATTTTAAATAATATTTCATTTATCAGCTTTTTAAAACTGATCTTCTTATTTTCAAGAAATATGCTCTCAAATGATACACGATGATAGATGTGTCAGCAGCAAGTGTGCCCTCAGAGGAGCCAGGATGCACTTAGGCTGTGGCATCTAAGGCAGTGGAAGACAGTCTGAGAGTGCCCATACTCTAGCATGTCTACACAGTACCCAAATCCTACTGCAACTTCATGCCAGCCTCTTCAGGCTGCACCTTCCTTGTTTGTGTAACTAATGAAGAGCTTCTCCATATATAATGAAGCTGTGTGTTCCTGTGCCGTGTGTCTGAAGTCTGATTGTGACCAAGGCTGCTGAAAGGCTCGGTGGTTGACACTTCTCAACTGTACTGCACTGGAGGTAGTCTCAGCTAAGACACAAACTTCAGGAACCAATGATACTGTGAAAAAACACAGATGTCCTGGGGTAAATGTTCACTCTCAGCATCAGCGCGGCCAGCGTCACCTGTATTGATCTGGCATGGCAAGGGGCATTCCTACGGCTCCTCATTACGAGTTAGCACTGGGCAGCTAATTTGAGTTGTGCTATGGCAGAGTTGGTTACCTTGTAGTGTTTTCTTCTTAATTTGCATGTGTCAGGTGTTTCTTCCAATTCAGGTCTGGAAGAAATGTAGATTCTTTAACTGCTTAAAGTTTAACATTATCTACAAAACCGACCTGTGGCTGAGATTTGATGTATTGAGGAAAATATACTGTAGGACAGTGCGATGTTAAGAAGTCAGGATATTACTGTAGGAAACAAAACCTGACTATCTAGAGGAAATTTTGGCATATCTTTAAAACACTGAGTGGTTAAGGAGCCTTAATATCATTGCACCAGAGATAAAGCAAGCTGCACACTGCAGTAACAGAGAAAGGGAAGATTGACTCCATGAGTATGTGGCAGCAGATGCATAAAACTTGAGTCTCAAAAATTCAATCTTTACAACTGTAGCAGTTTAAGGCTTACTGGAAAATTCCAATAAGAGAAATGGGGACTTTCCTGAAAGTTCAATGCAGAATCTGAATGAGCAGGGCATTGCTTTTAAAAGAATGAGTGATAAAATCTGTATCATTCACTGGTTCGCTAATTGGTATATGAAGCCAATGTATAAGCAATTTCCCTCTCTAGTCTTTTGGGCACTGGCTCTGTCACTGGTTTTGGCTCCTCTCTGACTCCTCTGCACTGAATACTAACCTTGACTGAGCAGATCACAGGAGAGATCCTGCTGGATTTCTGTCTGGGGAGAGAGAGGATGGCATTGGCCCCTTCTGGGCCTTGTCTAGGGGGTGAAGATTTGATTTCTGTGTTATTTCTAAATTGTAAATAATTGTAAATAGATGTAAATATATTTTGTACATATGCTTGTAAAATTAGCTTTGCTGTAAACTACAGCTTTAGCTTACTTCCCATCCGCCTCAGCTGGGTCTGGTAAATTTTGGTTTGGAAGGGTGATTTCTTAAACCCACCATTTTTGGGGCTGAAACATAGGACTAGCTTGATTAATTTATTAATAATCAATTATAGAGGCTAAGATGAAGCTGGTTTGGGTTTTCTGGCATCTGATATATCCAGCTATATTATGGTTGTTGCATAAATGGATTCTTTCATCTATGTATCATCCAATTTGCTGCTGTGTTATATGGATGCTATGGACAGGAGCAAAATCCCTATTTGCAAAGCTTAGTAATTACTGGTTTGGTTTTATAGGCTATAATACTTGTAAAAATGCCACCATTAGTGTCCCATATGAGTAACTGAGTTGGTTCTCCTTGTGAGTGTAGAAGATTTTGTGGAACAGCTGGAAGAGGAGATTCTTAGTGGCAGCAAGGCTGTGTGCCTTGTATGTTTCAATCTGGTCCCTGCCATTGCAACAATAGGGCTGGCTGGAGCTCGGCGGGCGGGGAAATCGCCTCCCGCCGCTTTAAGAGTGCATTCCTCTTCTCCTTGCAGAGGGCGGAGGAGGTTGAGCTCTGAGTCGAGCAGGACTGCGAGAGCCGAGGCAGGCAGCGCTGCACAGAGGTGTGTGGGGGCAGTCGCAGGCGAAAGGCAAGCGCAGGGGGCAGGCAGCCCGCGGTAACGGCGCGGGAACAGCCACGCACGCGAGTGGCCGCGCGCCTGTGACGCCCTCCGGCGCCATTGGCCAGGCAGCCGCGGTAGAGGCGGGTCCTGTCCCACTCCGCACACGGCAGCCACTCGGGTGGCACAGGCGGGTCCTGTCCCGCTCCGCACACGGCAGCTGCTCCGGAGGCACAGGCGGGTCCTGTCCCGCTCCGCACACGGCAGCCACTCTGGAGGCACAGGCGGGTCCTGTCCCGCTCCGCACACGGCAGGCTCTCGGGTGGCACAGGCGGGTCCTGTCCCGCTCCGCACACGGCAGCCACTCGGGTGGCACAGGCGGGTCCGGCCGCCGCAGCCATGGTGAGCGAGGCAAAGGCGTCTCTGCCCGTGGAACCTGGAGCGGAAATGAGTCTGGCTCGCCCGCTCCCGTAAGGCTGCGGACTGCCGAGCAGCCTCTGCTGCTGCCGCTCCGGCTGCGGCTGTGGCTAAGGCTGATGCTGCCCCAGCCTCTGCTGCTGCTGAAAGCTGCTCCTGTTGCTCCGCCGAGAGAGGCAAAGCAGAAGACAGACAAGCTCGTGGTAGGCGACAGCGATCCCCTACAGGGTGCTTCTAAACCCACATTTTTCCTAGCTCCAGGAAAGGGAAAGGAAAAACAGAAAACTCTGATATAGTGATTCTAAGGATGGAGATGATGCAAGAAAAGGTACATCTGGGATAGGTGCATTTGGAGAACCATGTGAGACAGAGAAGGATGAGAAAGTCTTAGGGACATTGCTAAAGGTATTGAAGCCACAATATAGTGATAAGGACCAGGGGAGAGGCTGNATTCCTCTGTCCATGGCACTGACAAAGATGTTAAACAGCACTGGTGCCAGCACTGACCCCTGAGGGAGCCACTTGGCACTGGTCTCCAGGTGGACATTGTGCCCTTGATCACCACTCTCTGTGTGCCACCATCCAGCCAATTCCTTATCCAGCAAGTGGTCCACTTATATGTGAGAAGAATCTGTTAGGAACAATTGTTTGAGTATTTTCTCCTCGAGTGAAGGGAAAGCAGTCCATGGTTTGGGTTTTGCTGAAGGTCCTGCTCTTACATACTGGGTAGTGCAAAAGAATGGTGAAATTCAGTGTGTTCTAACCGTAGCTGAGAGAGTTTAAATTCAGAGTGTATAATACAAGCTGTTAGAGGAGTTTCTGTGTCAGGTACAACATGGCATCTAAAGGCAGAACCCGCAAGGAATCTACAGTGCACAAGTATGAACCATAAGTCACCTGGGAGTCACTGTTTTCATCTCATCTGTGAGGAGACAAACTGTTTTCTGAGCTTTTGAATCACATCTGAGACAGCTGGAACAAAGAATGAACTGAAAACAGGGACTTTACTATTCATCAATGTAAATATTGGTTTAGATTAGACAGATAATTTTATACAAAACAATAAATGACATAGAAGGGTTGGATTGAGGTAGTTTAAGGCTTATTGGAAAATCAGGACTTTGCCAATGGTTCAGTGCAGAATCTGAATGAGTAGGGCATTGGTTGTAAAAGAATAATAATGATAAAGTCTATATATCATTCATTGGTTTGCTGACTGGCATAAAAAGCCAATATATAAACAACTTTGGGCACTGGTCTGTTTGCTGTTCCTTTGCTGCTTTCTAACATGTGAGATCCTGCTGGTTTTCTGTGTGGGGAGAGAGTGGGTGGCATTGGCCCCTTTTGGGCTTTTTCTTTGTCCAAGGGGGAAGATTGGATTTCTTTATTAATTCAAAATTGCATATAATTGCAAATACATCTAAATATATTTTGTATATATGCTTGTAAATTAGCTTTGCTGTAAAATACAGCTTTATTTTACTTCTAATCCGTCTGAGCTGGTCTGGTAAATTTAATTTTGGGGGTGATTTCCTAGAACCCACCACACTTTATAATGGCATCTGTCCAGGTTAGATCAATGGGCAATGGCTAATTACATTAAGTTCAACAAGGCCGAACGCCAGGTCCTCCACCTGCCTCACAACAACCCCAAGGGGAGCCACAGACTTGTGGATGCATACTTGGAAATGGTGACTTGGAGAGTGACCTGGGGATGTTGGTTGTCAGTCAGCTAAATATGAGTCAGCAGTGTGCCCAGGTGGCCAAGAAAGCCAATGGCATTCTGGCTTGTATATGAAACACTCTGGCCAGCAGAACAGGGAGGTGATCATTCCCCTGTACTTAGGACTGGTAAGGCCACACCTCAAATATTGTGTTTGGTTCTGGGCCCCTCACTAGAAGAAGGATCTGGAGGTGCTGGAGGATGTCCAGAGAAAGACATTGAGGCTTCTGAAGGGCTAGGAACACATGATACATGAGGAGTGCCTGAGGGCGTTGGGGTTATTCAGTCTGGAGAAGAGAAGATTGAGGGGAAACCTTATCACTCTCTACAACTTCCTGGAGGGTGGCTGGAGTGAGAAGGGAGCCAGCCTCTTCTCCTTGGTGTCAGGTGACATCACTAGAGGAAATGGTTTCATGCTGCACCAGGGGAGGTTCAGTCTGGATGTTAGGAAATACTTTTTCAGAGAGAGGATTATGAAACATCAGTGGTCTACCAGGGCAATCATGGAGTCACAGTCCCTGGAGGTGTTTAAGTTGCATGTGGACCTGGATTTAGGGACATGGTTCAATGTTTATCCTTCACTGCTGGACTGAGGGTTGGACTGGAATATCTTTGAGGTCTCTTCCAACTGGATATTTTCTGTGATTCTGTGACACTAATGTAGCTGTGTCCATGGTGAGGAATGGAACAAAAAAGTCTTCAGCTTATTTGAAAAAAACAACATTCCAAGAGTCCAACACCAGCTCCTGAGCACACCACACCACTTTCCCCCACCACCACCCTTCTGCATCTCTCTAAACAATTCAGTGATCTAGAAACACCAGGCACCCAAATACAAAAATCTTAGGAATATGCTGGACTTAAGAATTTGAGGTTTGGAGAAACTATTTCCATTCTTATTCTAATCCTCTGAATAAAGATTGAACTTTCATTTCTGGAGTAAACAAATTTTCTAAAGAAGCTTGAAGAATTCCTACTTGAAAACTTATAGGTTGAATGCAAATTGTCATCATGGTCATCATCTGCATGCAGCCCAGACAGCCAACCAAGTGCTGGGCTGCAGCAAGAGCAGTGTGGGCAGCAGGGCAAGGGAGGGGATTCTGCCCCTTTGCTCTGCTCTCCTCAGAGCCCACCTGGAGTCCTGTGTGCAGTTCTGGAGCCCCCAGCACAGGAAGGACATGGAACTGTTGGAGCCAGTCCAGAGGAGGCCACCAAGATGCTCAGAGAGCTGCAGCAGCTCTGCTGTGAGGACAGGCTGAGAGAGTTGGGGCTGTGCAGCCTGCAGAAGAGAAGGCTTCCAGGAGACCTTAGAGTAGCCTTCCAGGATCTGAAGGGGGCTACAGGAAGGCTGGGGAGGGACTATTGGCAAAGTCTTGTAATGCCAGGACAAGGGGCAATGGGTTTGAACTGGCAGAGGGGAGATTGAAACTGGATGTTAGGAGGAAGTTGTTTGCAGTGAGAGTGGTGAGACACTGGCACAGGTTGCCCAGGGAGGTTGTGGAGCACAGAATCACCCAACGTGATGAAAGATCACATTCTGTGCTTCTGTGCTCCACAACCTCCCTGGAGGTGTTCAAGGCCAGGTTGGACAAGGCCTTGAGTGACCTGTGCTAGTGGGAGGTGTCCCTGCCTATGGCAGGGGGTTGGAACTGGATGATCCTTGAAGTCCCTTCCAACCTTTCCATTCTATCAGTCTATGATTCTATGATCTAGCTGTTTACTTTTTATTTCTCTGTGCTAATAAGTAAAAACAATTTTAGAATTTTCTACTTATGTTTTTTATTGCTGGTGGATGTCCTTTTCTGCTCTTATTCTGTTACTACACTAAAATCTTCTGGAATGATTTTTTTTTTATGTGTTATGTAATAAAAAGCAGTTCATACTGCAAGTATTCAACAAGTTTCTTAATTACATTAATCTTCAATTACATGTTGCAAGCAGAATCTGCATAATTCCTAAAGGTAGTGCTTGTTCACCAGCTTGTTTGTGAGAAATCTGTTGCAAAGCTCAGTGTTCTAAATTCCAAGTGGTGGTGTTGACCTCTAATAAAGCCTGTGGTTTAGGCAGTACTCTGATCTGTTCCCCAAAATAGGAGTCACTAGATTGAAGTGCATTTACAGTGTAAATATTTGTATTTGCTCTCAAAATTCTCCTCTGCAGAAGTTCTCAAAATGATCCTAAGCATGCACTTTTTCAGAAAATCCCATCAAAATCCTCCCTAGCAATTCTCTGCAACATAGCTAATGCAAGCTTATTTTCCTTGAACCTGAGTAATACTATTCCAAAATCAGGATTTTATATTACAGAATCACAGAATCACAGAATTAAGCAGATTGGAAAAGACCTTTCAGATCATCAAGTCCAACCTACCACCTAACCCTTCTAATTAACTAAACTAAGTGCCTCATCCAGCCTCATCTTAAATACCTCCAGGGATGGGCACTCCACCACCTCCCTGGGCAGCCCATTCCAATGCCAATCACTCTCTCTGGCAACAACTTCCTCCTGACATCCAGCCTAGACCTTCCCTGGCACAACTTGAGGCTGTGTCCCCTCATATTGTTGCCGGTTGCCTGGCAGCAGAGCCCAACCCAGCTGGCTACAACCTCCCTTCATGTTAGGAAGAACTTCTTCCGAACATCCTGCCTAGACCTGCCCCGATGTAGTTTGAGACTGTGTCTTCTTGTTCTGTCACTGGGTGCCTGGGAGAAGAGACCAACCCCACCTGGCTACAACCTCCCTTCGGGTAGTTGTAGAGGGCAATGAGGTCTGCCCTGAGCCTCCTCTTGTGCAGGCTGCACACCCCCCGCTCCCTCAGCCTCTCCTCACAGGGCTGTACTCCAGGCCCCTCCCCAGCCTTGCTGCCCTTACAACTAAGCTTACATGCATTCTGCATCATTTTAAAAGTTGGGCGCTTCAGAAATTGTTGACTCTGGGTTTAATTATCATCTAAAGAAACTTTAGATAAACTTTTCAGGTACTTTTAGTGGAAAGGAAATGCTGGAGTTTTGAAGATGTCTGAAATGTGGGAAAGAGTTTTGAGTGTAATGTTCATGAAACAGTTCAATAGAAGCTGTGGAAACCATCTAGTACCACTTGCCCAGTCAACGACGTCACCAGTGTTATTTAAAGTACAGGCTCACCAAGATTTCATCTAAGATAGCTTTGCTTACACAGGATTTCCAGAATGTTGTTAGAACAAGGAAATAATTCATTCCTTTTCTCTCTTTAGCCTGATACACAGTTGTACTCTACCACAAAGGCC
The DNA here is from genome assembly GCA_013399055.1 of Ramphastos sulfuratus. Classification (NCBI taxonomy): domain Eukaryota; kingdom Metazoa; phylum Chordata; class Aves; order Piciformes; family Ramphastidae; genus Ramphastos; species Ramphastos sulfuratus. Next base: position 32,592 of record WBNM01033652.1, on the reverse strand, counting down.
ATTGGCATCCAAATGCTCTCTTGTAAGAGCTGTGCTTTTCTTCTCCAAACAGATGATTCCTCGCTGTTGCAAATAGTTAAGCAGGTGTTAAGGAAGAATAAGGAAAGACAGGCCATCTAAGCAGGCCTGTGTGGATAAGAAGCAGCTAACACAGGTTTTTGGTAAACAGCAAGTGAGGTTTTGGTTTGTAGGGAGTGGAACAGCAGTGTTTCAGCTGACTCTCCGTGTACAGCATTGTTGCCATTTATGTGGTAAGCAGACATCAGAGCAGGCCTGTGACAGAAGTTGTGCAGTTTGTTTGAACATCTGAGTACACATGTGCACATAGTCAGCCCCAAGGAGTGTTTCAAAGCACACAGAAGGTCTGGCTAATGTTCACATCACCTCATAGCTGGTTTCTTCAAAGCAAGCTTTAGTAATGGTACAACATGAGCAAAGATCTGAGCTCAGTTGCAGCCATACCTTTGCTTATGCCAAACCGGTGCAGGTGCCTTCCAAAAGTTAAATACATGATGAGGAGTAATGGGTTTAGACTGGCAGAGGGGAGATTGAAACTGGATGTTAGGAGGACATTCTTTACAGTGAGGGTGGTGAGACACTGGCACAGGTTGCCCAGGGAGGTTGTGGCTGCTCCCTCACTTGAGCGACCTGTTCTAGTGAGAGGTGTCCCTGCCTATGGCAGGGGGTTGGAACTAGATGATCTTTGCGGTCCCTTCCAACCTAAGCCATTCTATGATTCTCTGATTCTATGATGGCAATACATTGCATAGGATTCACTCTGTTTGCCACAGCAGTGCCACAGATCATTTGCATTCAACAAATTAAAAAGTAAGTAATGTGAAGTCCATTTCTGTCTAAAAGTAGGACTAGGTTTTCGTTATGACTTGAACTAAGTCTTAATTAAGATGACTTTGAGGAGGAAGGGCAGAGGATAGGGAAAAATTAAGTACCTCTCAGTGCACCTTGTGATACAGAGCTTCATGTCTATATCAGCAATTTAAAGGGAATCTAAGATAGTTGGTTTGTGTACATGGTGATACTTAAATCTTACTGAACCTTCTTACTCAACTGCCATCCACAGAGACTCGAGAGACCCAAGAGTAACTGCTTTAGGCCTGTAATCAGGTTCATTTGCTGTGAGAAAATTGCTGGCATAGACTTAGTGTCAGCTGCAAGAACCTCACACAGAGTAAACTGTCTTAGACTTGTTTTGTCTTACTCTGTGGGATGTTACATTTAGTAAAAAAAGACATTTGTTTCAAAGTGGAGATGCTGGAGATCCCACCTGGTTTGAACCTGCAAACATTTGCTGGAAGAACACAGCAGTTCATCTGCCATCCAAGTTTCTGGAATTCATAGAGGACCCCTTCCTCATACAAGAGTTAAATGTGCCAACCAGGAATCAGAATCACAGAATTACCCAGGTTGAAAAAGACCTTGAAGATCAAATGAGGTACTGCTGGACTTGCTGCTCGCTAACCAAAAGCTGCTTTGTAGTATCTCAGTTATTGATAGCCTCGGCTACATTGAACACAATATTGTGGAATTTGGGATCTTTCTGAGCACACTAAAGGTTAGTACCAAAACAAACATTTTAGAAGATTGAACTTCAGCATGCTCAGGGCTTAGTTGGAAGTTTCCATGCAAAGCTGCCGTGGAAGATAAAGATGCTAGCAAGTGCTGGGAATTTTTCAAGGACCCCTCTCCTAGACACACAAAATGAGTTCGTCCCCTCTAAAAGCAAGGGAAGTAGGTGGAACAAGATATCTCCTTGGCTTAACAACAAGCTTCTGGATCTGCTCAGAACCAAAAGGGAAACATAGCAGAGATGGAAAAGTGGAACATTCCCTATTGAAGATTACCAAGGCAACAGCAGCGTATATACAGACATGCAGTTAGGAAAGCAACAACTCAGCTTGAACTGGAACTGACCAAAGATGTCAAACACTTAAAAGGTTCTTCAGATACATGAACAACAAGCAAAAGCAGGAAGAGATTATAGGCCCACTGTTAAACAAGAGAGGTGAACTAGACACCAAACCCACTGAAAGGCAGAGATCCTTAGCACCTGCCTCACCTGTCTTTACCACTACTGTTGGGTCCCAGACCATGGGAACAAGATTACAGGTCGATGCAGACACAGACCTACCTTCAGTGAAGGAAGAGTTGATGTGTCAGCTATTGCAGGAGCTTGATCCATACAAATTGATGGGCTCAGATGCCATCCATCCAAGGGTGCTAAAGAGCACTGGCTGATGTTTCATAGCTGCTCTCCATAATCTATGGAAAGTCGTAGAGATCAGGAGGCATTCCTGAAGACTGGAACAAGGCTAATGTTACCCCCATCTATAAGAAGGGTTCCAAGGAGGACCCAGGTAATTATAGATGGTGAGACCCTAAGTGTTTTGCTGGCTTATACAGTGCCACTGAGGGGCAGGGGTGCACACGGTGCCGTTGGCCCAGGGCTGCTGCGTAAGAGATGAGAGGAAAATGGAGGAACTTCTGGGGAAGCAGGAGGCTAGCGGAAGGACTGGAGGCACTCCTCCCTACCCCTGCCACTGCTCCGCACTGCCTGTTCTGCACGCCAGAGCTGTGGGGCTCTCTGTTCCCACCAGTGCCTGCATGCCTAAGAGGGCTCCACAGCAGGTAGCCATGTGGTACAGTTCCACTGCCCCACTGCTCCACTTTGCTCCCCTCCACCACGCTGCCGCAGAGAAAAGCTGCATGCCTGCTCCTGCTCTGCTGTCTCACCATTCCGCCTGCTCCTGCTCTGCTGTCCTGCCGCTCCGCCTGCTCCTGGTCTGCTGTCCTGCCACTCCGATGGCTCTTGCTTGCCGCCTGCATCCTGCAGACAAGCCACGTGGCACAGCCCTGCTTCGCGCTGCCTGCAGCCTAGAGAGAACCACATGGTGTGGCCCTGCTCTCCACTACCACCAAGAAACTTGGAACTGTACCTACAACAATGCCAGCATTTTCAATCCAGGAGAATGGTGCTACCCTTCCTCTTTGATAGGTATTTTTCCCACTTCTTTTCCCTCCACTCCGGTTCACCCTAATAAACCCAGTTCATTAGCCATTTGCTGTCATTTCACCTTCATTTACTTCAAGGGAATTATATGAACCTGGGCATGGCTGCCCCCACCCCCTGCTGACAAGTGTTGGCAAGGGGAGGAGTGGGCCCTAACACTGACCCATCAGCCTCACTTCAGTCCCTGGCAAAGTTAGGGAACAAATCCTCCTGGGGACTGTCACAAGAAGGATGTGATTGTACAAAAGGATGGATTCACCATGGGCAAACTGTGCCGGACAAACGTGATCGCCTTCTCTGGTGACAAAGTAACTTGCTTGTCAATGCAGGGTGAGAAGTTGATGTTATCTGCCTGGACTTCTCCAAGGCTTTTGACACAGTCCCCTACAACCGCCTTCTAGAGAAACTGACATGTTACAGCCAAGACAAGTGGTCTGTGCAGTGGATGGGGATCTGGATGTCAGGCTGTACCCAGGAGATGGAAGTAAGTAGTTCTTTGTCAAACTGGCAGCCAGTTACAAATGGAGTTCCCCAGGACTCGATATTGGGCCCAGTGCTGTTTAATGTCCTCATAAGTGATCTGGATGTTTGGGATCAAGGGCACCCTGGCGAAGTTTGCAGACAACACTAAAATGAGTGGGGAGGTTGACACTCCGGAAGGGAGAACTACCCTTCAGGGAAGACCTGGACAGGCTGAATAAGTAGGCTAGAAAGAACCTTATGAAGTTCAGTGGGGGCACATGTAGGGTCTTCCACCTCGGTATGCATAACTGTCGTG
>WBNM01033651.1:0-16358 GCA_013399055.1 Ramphastos sulfuratus | reverse complement strand
ATATATATATGTATATAAAATTACATTAACATTAATTTAATGTAAAAACATTCCAGAAGCCAAGAAAATTACTGGTTTACCAAAAAAAACTAATGGCGATTTTAACATTAAAATAAAGATATCCCCCCAATATCAATAAATTATAGAATTAAAAGGCTGTGCACTATTTTCCAGTTTTATTTATTAAAAAAATAGAATAACTTAGAATTTGTAGATTTTGGTTTTTTAATTCTTCCTAGATGGGAAAACGGTTTTCCAAATGCCCTCAGCTGTACATTTATTATTCTTAGAGACAGTCTGATCTTTGTAAGAAGGGCACAGAATCATAATAGACCATAATGTTGAGTAGTATTTTTTAAGGCCATTCACAGGAGCCATCTGTCCCCCCATTTGTTTGTGCTGTGGCAAAGTACTGACCTCTGAAGGTGTACTAGCCTCTTCCAAAATCAGCTCCAACCTTACCCTCACTCCAGACAAGGTATACAAATTATTATACTGTAGCCTTCTATACTGGCAGGATTGTGCAGATGTTAAGTGGTTGTATGGACAGTCGTAATCTAAGATGTGTCTGCAGCCAAAGATATCTGGAATTTCATCTTCATTGTGAAATCCATTAGATGCCAGCCAGCCCTTTCAAAGTTGTTCAATTTGAAAATGACCTTATTCACCAAAGAAACAGGGTATCTGGTTAATTCCATCACTCAAAACATATATTACTGTGCATCACACTAAGAGTCTCACCTTCAAGTAACAATTGAATTTCACTACTTTTCCAAAACATTAGCACTAGATAGTAATCTTCCCTAAGAAATATATGTCATATTTCTGATGGAAGATTATAATCTAGTTGTATCTAAAGCACTAGGAAGAATGTAATATCCATGAATGGTAATGCAAGGGTTTTCTTTTTCTCTCTCAGTTGCCTTGTTACATGTTTAGTTTGGCCTTTAGTGCCCATTTATCTGGGTAATAAAGAAAATATCTGAACTTGACCTTTCATTGCTAGAAGAAATGGTCTATAAAGATGAATATGTGTGAGCGGTTGAAAATGCTTGACAAAAACCTTAATATTCAGTGGAATTTTCACTCTTAACAGTAATATAATAAACATCCAAAGACCCAAACTATGCTGAGTACATACATACATACATACTTCTGAGTGTAGTGCTTTATAATGTTCCCTCCAAGGCAATTTAACTAATATAGTAGTGAAGAAATGGACTAATCCATGGCAGAACTTTACTTTTACCAAGAATACTTTCACAAATCTTCAGTATACACCAGTGTCAAAAATCTTAGAGCCAGAAATTCAGTCTTATAATTTTAATGGAATTAAAACCAATTTAAGCTTAATAAAGAACTATGGAACACAGTGGTTTCTTCATCCTAGCACTGTATTATTGTATTTTTAAGGACAGGGTGCAACATTAATGTAGTCATTTATTAATTTACTTTCTAGAATTAATTTTTAAACTATACAATGTCTTCCAGTGAAAATTATTATATGAAATGATAAAATATTACTTTAAATCTCTTGGCATTGATTTTATTTTATCCCTGAAAATATATAAAATGAAAAGACATTCAAAATCCATTTTCTTTTGGGGGGGGGGAAGGATGTATTTTGCTTTGTTGTTATCACTGAATATTCTTCATTAGATGACAATTGATAGTGGTGTCAATAACTACATTTCTTATTCTAGAAGACTCAAAAGAATGGTGAGAACATCTCAGCATTTCCCAGTGCAGAACATTCTGAAAGCTTGTTCAAGAGTATTTTGATGTGTTAGACAAAGCCAGTTGTGATTCCTCTTGGGCAAGGTCAGACAATGAGCATCAGGCAAACATTCCTTCATGCATGTGTCAGATGTGTGTGCAGATAATTTTCCTCCTCTGAAAGACAAACAAATTGAATTTATAATGTTGGGTTTTTGATTTTGGGAAGTTTGTTCGGTTTGGTTTGGGTTTCTTTTCTCAAATTCAATTCCAGGTGTTCCCTGAAGAGATCTGTCTTCATCACACATACTTAGTCGTGTGCCATCAGTATTCACAGCTGTGGTTTTTTATAGATTTATATTTCTCATTGTAGTGCCTGTACCTCTTCTGCAGGTATGCTTCTAGAATCATGATAGAATATCATCCTACTTGATTCTATTTTCATTTGTATTTATACAACTCAGGTGAATGCAATGAACATTTTAAGTTTGAGGCTGAATTCTGTCAGTGGAGCTGTGATAATGGTAACAGTCCCATAAAAAATTTGAGTTTGCCCAGAAATGCAAACTTGATCTAAAGTGTCATCAGTAAAATCTGCCTGGAACCTTGTAATGTAAATTTTATGCACTAATTTCTCAAACTATTTTATAAACTTAATGTGATTTAATGTGCAAATATTAAATACATATGTGCATATATATAGCTAACATCTTCAGTTATCTAAAATATCCTGAACAGCAGTACCCTATACTGTATATAAGTATCTATTTATCTCAAAATTCCTGAGTTGACAGGTGAAAGAATCACAGTACTAATTTATAAGGAGTCGCTAGTTTAAAACCAAACCAGGCCATGTTTCCATTGCATTCATAAATGTCACAGTTCTACAGATATGTTACACCTATGACATGGAATAGGTTTCTAGCCACTTACCGGGAGATTCCTTGTCTCAGCATGCTCAAGCAACCAAGAATAATGTCATAAATTGTACAGAGGCTTGATAAATCTGTTTCAGGTGGATATTCATCTCAGTTAAGATGACCTCCTGTTCTTCCAAAATATTAACTAAACTTCAATGGTAAATGGATCAGTGTTGTTTAATGACTCCAAAATAGTGTTTGTTATGAATTTATAAGGAAAATAGTCATATTATTTTAGTCATAGTAGTAATTCAACTACTTGAGACACTAAAGACATTGAATCATTATTGTGACATTTGAGGAACATATGCTGTGATAGCAGCTAAATGAAAGTTTTACTTAAAGAGGCAAAATTTGTACAAAGGAACCTTACTAAAAGTGGAAATAAAAAAAGCAAAACACTTCTCTTTTATTCTCTCTACAGTCACATTTCTAAATGCAAGAAATCTAACCTCAGCTTCTGCACTGCATAGTTTTATGGTTTACATCAGTTTTTAGCTGGTATATGTATCTCAAAATATCTTAATTTTGTTGAACAAAACAAAGGAAATAATGTCATCTTTACCATGTACTAAAACATGCCCAGTTGCTTTGAGAGAGAAGAAATTGAGATGTTACAAAACACTCTGATTATTTTTGCAGAATTTTCTGAGTACCACTTGTAGACAGTTGGTCAGTAAAAAAACTAAAATAAAAGAAGTTTTCTTTTTAAAGATGTTCTGTTTCAAAGAAAGCAAATTGTCCCCAGAGATTGAAAACATCTCTCAGTAGAAGATCATAGTGGACTTTATTTTTGGAGTATTTGTAAGGCGCTTTTAAAATATAGTTGCTTCAACTTAAAGTTTACCTTTCCCACTCCCCTCCAAATGTTCTGTGGTTTGCCTTGGTATTTTAAATAATTTTTTATTGCTATGTTCAACTAATATTAGAAATGGCTTCACTAAAATTTAAATCTATTTGCCAGCAAGGAAAACAAAATCTTACATAGTAGCTTAAAATGAAGTAGGTTTCACATGGAATTCGTATTTCCACCTCCAACTGCTGCAAGCTATAAGACAAACATACCAGTTTTCCCCTCTATAAAATGCAGATACTTGTTTCCTGAACTTACCACATTTTTATTTTATTTTCCTTGTCCCTGATGTCCTAATTCCTACGGTAGGCTTACAAGTACAAATTTTCCTTTCTTCTTGACATCATGAAGACTTTTGAGTTTGGTTGTGTGTTGGAAGGCTATGCAATCATTCCTTGCAGCAGTCTTCCTTCTCACACAAAGTAAAAAGGAGAAAGAAAATATAAATGAAAACTACAATGATGTATTTTGAGAGAGTAATTCCAGCAGCAGCATTCAGAGAAATACACACTGCAACAGATAGGCTGGCAAATACAGGTCCAGAGTTTCTCGTTCTGGTTGGAGCAAAGACACATGTTAGTCCTATATGCCCTCTCCTGTATAAATCGAGCCTGAAATATGTTTCTTCTTATGAATGTTTATCTCAATAGCAGTGTTCATACAGTAGTTGTGAACTCACTGCTGACACTCAAAGGGAGATGTAGTCTGAATCTTCAAATCATCAAGGACCACTTGTCAAAAATTTAGTATGAATTTATGCATACCATTGAATCAGTTTCCTTTTAGCTTTAGGAGTGTCCTTTCTACATGTTTTTAGGAGAATTCATGAAAAGCCTAGCTAATGAGAATAGCCCAAAGGCATACTTAAGCTAATGTATCCTAAATGAAATCTTAACCTTCGACCTTAATTCTCAAAAAGCATATTCTCTAATTAGATAGTGCTCTCTTTATGCAAGTGAAAGGTATAACACTGATCAGGTTATATATCACTGAGGGAAATTTTGCCACTATGAGGTCAATATCTGTTGACTTAGAAACTAGAAAGTATAATTCACCATTTAAAATCATAGCTGCTTCTAGTAGGGTTAATTAAAAATTAACTCAATTTCTGGAAAACTCATAACAAGTGCAAACGTAACCCAGAGCTGAAAGAGATTTGTTCTTTTACATTCTGGTATGTATTGCCTATGTCCAGCCCACGTGGCATGCAGGTTAACAGAGGTACAACTGTGAACTCAGACACAGTCAGGTTGATTTTGGGTTTTCTGGGTTCCTTCATTTCTTTTGCCACAAGTTTTATGTACTAGAATGCAATTAAGGAACAAAAAGCATAATGACATTATTGATACTCCAGTCTCAAAAATCAACTATTTAAGTAGAAATTCTGAATGAGGTTCTACACTCGAGTCCTTGTTAATATGTTCTCATTTCTCATTGTTTTGTGAATGTCAGTGTAATTGTTATGGAGGGGTAATTAATTGATGTGAGATGATTTTCAAAGATTAGTATTGTTTATTAATATTCAATATTCAGAACTCTCGCCACGTCAACCACTAATTTTAATAATACTTGGTTCTTCACATGGTTGTGGAAACTTTACACAGATAATATACATAGGGTCTGGAAATAACTAGTAATAATATAATATTAATTGAACTCAATTGAACTGGAAGAGAAGGTTCCTGTGNTTGTGATGTGCAGTCGTAGCACAGATGTCACACTGGCTATGTAGGCTGATCTCATGGAGGGATTTAGAGCCTGTTCCTGGTAAACTCTAGGTAGGCGGTTTCCAGGCAGTTCAGGATATAATAAAGCAGTAGCAAGCACAAATACAGTGGCAGAGTACAGATACAAGGGCAGAGCGCATTGTGTCACCTTCTCATTTCCTTCTATCAATACAGACTGAGACTAATGGGCCTTTTGACACAGAATAGTCAATCAAAATGGCAGTTAGCCAAGCTTGACAATATTAAGTGAAGCCATAGGCTTGCTTTACCCTTTTTAGGGCAGAACACAGGCCTTGCACAAGGCATAGAGAAGTTGAGTGTGTGTACCTTGTTTACCACAGGATGCAAACAAGTCTAGGCAAGCCAGAGTCCTTAGACTCAGTGGCTCCAGGTTCTTTGTCCTTTTTCCCACGGTTGCTTCTCCTTAAAACAGGAGGAGGGAGAGCATAAAAACATGTCTGGGCAAGCCAAGACACGTATAAGCCTATTTTGGCCTGCTTAAGCCTACCATGACAGTAATGACATATGCTTTTCGAGGCCATAACTGAGAATGTAAGATTCTGTGATAATGTTTTCTAAATTTTGCTTTACAAATTGTAAATAGTTTCATCTTAACCAAATACAGGCTTGCAAACATATAACCATAAATAAAAGAGGTTTTGTGTGAGGGAAGACAGATCTCTAATGTAGAGGTCAACACTTGCTCATAATACGGTACCAAAAGCATAGATCTGACCACTAAGCACTTGAAGAAATACTGATTAATAATATTATAAGATGCATATAGAATCATTAGTATGAAGTGTCAGTAAATCGCAAGAATGAAGAAGGTGTCCAACTCAGTAGTAGTAGTAGCATGTTCTCACTATTTTTCAGTACAAACATAAGAACTTTTGTTTGCAATTAATAGTGTAAATTGTTTCTGTTCTGTCTTGAAAAACTTACTTACACCACAGGACATTTCTTTGTCACCTGCAAACACAAAGTTCAGTTGCTGGGAAAGCCTGGATTTCTGTAGGACAAGTTTTGGTCTATTCAGAAGACTACTTGACAGAATCCCTTGGGAGGCCATCCTAAAGGACAAAGGAGTCAAGTGAGGAAATGAAGCTCTCATGCTTCAAAGAGAAAGAGCTAGAGGTCTGCTACACCATTTAGACGCCCACGAGTCTATGAGACCAGATGGGATACAACCAAGAATGCTAAAGGAGCTGTAAACCAGTGAGGTCCCGGTGGACTGGAGGTTCACAAATGAGACACCCATCTACAAGAAGCACAAAGCTACAGGTGTGACAGCCTCGCCTTGGTGCCAGGAAAACCCATGGAGCAGATAATTTTGAGTGACATCATGCATCACTCAGACATAACATGTTTTGGCCCAGTCATAATGGGTTTGTGCTTAACTAATCTTATTTATCTCTAAGATAATGTGACCCACGTGGTGGATGAGGGAAAGGCTGTCAGTTATATCTACCTGAACTTCAGTAAAGCCTTTAACACAGTTTCTTACAACATCTTCCTGGAGAAACTGTCTACTAGTGGATTGGACAGACATGCTGTGTTGGGTGAAAAACTGGACAGCCACACCCAAATAGTGGTGGTGAACAGAGATAAATCCAGTTGGTGGCTGCTCACAAATGTTTTTATCAATGATTCAGATAAGGGGATTGAGTGCATCCTCAGTAATCCTGCAGATGACACCAAGTTGGGTGGGTGTGTTGAACTGTTGGAAGGCAGGAAAGCTCTGCAGAGAGATCTAAAAAAGCTGGATAGATAGGCTGAGGCTAACAGTATAAGAGTCATTAAGGTCAAGTGTTGACTGCTGCACTTTAGCCACAACAACCTCACACGATATTACGGGCTTGGGGAAGAGTGGCTTGAGAGCAGCTCAGCAGAAAAGGATCTGGGGATGTTGATTGGCAGATGGCTGAATGTGAGCCAGCAGTGCTCATATTAATCCAAGATGTCATGGTTTTAGAGCAGACAGAAATTCTTTTACCCCTCTACAAAGGAATAAGAGAAAATGTTCCATGCAGGATAGGAAAGAATTGAAAATTGAAATGAAAGTACTATTCACAAATATACACAACAGCACAAAAGCATACAAAATCGACAAAATTCATATGCATCCTTGCCCCAGTTTTCTCCAGTCTGGGCTTTACCAAACCTCTCTAGGCCAACATCGTCCAGAATTTGCCCCCCATACCAAGCCTCAATGCCCCAGGCATCAAAGCCCTACCATATACCTCCCTACTTAGGCCTAAACGATGCAGTAAAAATTAGCCAGGCTACTCAAGGCCAAAAGCCTCAATTCCCCTGTAAATACCAGTGGGATACCAGCTTGGTGCAAAAGAAAGGGAAAAATGGAGAAACTGATTATGCAGCCAGTTTTTACAGGGAAGGGAGATGCAGGCTGATGGGAATGAAATAACAAAAGATTACACTTTCTGGTGTCCACTTCCTTGGTGATCTAGTACCTTCTGGAGAACCTTAAGGAACTCTATGGTTTTTAAACCCATAACACAGGATTACTGTGGCCGGCAGGTCTATGGATAAGCAGGTCTGGGATGCATTCTACTCATTAGTATGAATAGACTCTAATGATGACAAGACTCTATGCTATGGGACTCTATTGATGAGGCCACACCTTGAGTATTGTGTTCAGTTTGGGGCCCCTTACTACAAAAAGGATGTTGAGTTGCTGGAGTGTGCCCAAAGAAGAGTAATGAAGCTGCTGAAGGGCCCTGAACACATCTTATGAGGAATGGCTGAGGGAACTGTAGTTGTTTAGTCTTCAGAAGAGCAGGCTGAGGGGAAAAGTCAGTGCCCTCTACAACTACCTCAAGGGAGGTTGGAGTGAGGGAGGGGAGCAGTCTCTTCTCACATGCAACAAGCAACAGGAAAAGAAGGAACAGCCACAAGTTTTGCCAGGTGAAGTTCAAGGTGGATATTAGGAAAAATTTCTTCACAAAAAGGATTATCAAGCATTGGAACAGGCTGCCTGGGGAGGTGATGGAGTCACCATCACTGGAGATACTTAAAAGACACATGAATGTGGTGCTTAGGGCATGATTTAGTGGTATTGTTTTAGCAGTAGTGGTGGGACTGTGAGCTTTAGGCCGGGAGTTGGACTTGGTGATCCCAAAGGCCCCTTCACACCTCAACAATTCAATGGTTTTATGGTTCTAACTCTTTTTGCTCCAGCATAAGTCAAGAGAAAGACCTTCTGTCATGAGAAGCAAAAATACCAGATTTTCAAGAAACAATTAAAAATCATGTTAGCTAAATACCACAGAATACCTTATGAGAATGCAAGAAATGTTAGCCAAAGTATAACCATACCAGAATTTATATTTGTTTAGTATATGAAACAGACGGCCTGTCCAGGGCTACAGATTCTTAAAGAAATTGGAGTTTGGTTACAACACTACTAACCACCTGAGAAAATCTCAAAATATCTAAATAGCTGATGTGAGGAGAAAAGAATCCAAGCCTGTTGATAAATTGGCAAGTTTGTTGTTTTTTTTTCATTATGATTGGTGGCTATGTGACAGACAGTAGCTTTCTTCACAATCATTTTAAGGCCTTAATATCAAGCATCCAACAGTATCTGTTGGTTTCATGTACTTCCTAAGGTAGATCTACCTCGTTCAGCCTCAGAGCATATAAAAATTGCACTGCTCTTTGATGTTATATTTTTGCTTGATTGAGTTTTTCTTAGTGTTATTTTTCATCATATGGTGTTTTATCATCACTGAGAGAGGCTAGAAAACTTCAGATTTTGAGTTCTAACCTCTAAGTGCATACTGATAAAATATGGCTTTTGAGATGTTCCTGTTCACTGCATTCTTTTTTTCATGGATATGTATACAAAATAATAATAATAATAAAAAAGACAGAAAACAAATTGAGTCTTTTTGTGCAATTCTAAAACAAATGAGAAGCATTTGGAGAATATTAGCTTAAAATTGTTGAATAATAGTAGAAAAAAAACCCAAACAAACCAACCCCAGAACAAACAAAAAAACCTGACAACTCTTTATAAATCTAAAAAATATATTACAAAAAAATAAAACAAAACCACAAGAGTTTATAGTAGGTGAGATGAAAAAATATCATCTAGTTAAACAGTTAACTGGTTTTATTTTTATACACTTAGGTAATTTTTTTTTTTAACTTATCCATATTATAAGATTTCTCTCTCTTTTTTTCTAGCCTTTAGCTAAGTTTTTATTTTGTGTAATATTTTGACAACTAAGTATAACATAGAGAATGCCAAGTCTTATATTTGTTTGTTTATGTAAAACGGGAAAGAACTTTTGTAATTTACTGTTGTTTTATTCTTCTAGTCATAATTTTACTTAGGAGATAATGTCAAAAGGAGTTGAACATTATCACTGGATAATACTTTCCTACCACAAGATGAATGTCAATGTATTTATGAAAAATAAAGGTTCACCTGAAACAGAGAACATCTTTTTCAAGCAGGAAAGCATTTTCCAGTCAGAATATTCAGTGCCAGTAATAGGACTGCTATTTTTCTAGACTGTTTTGAAAAAAAGTAAAGCAAATTAGAAAAACAAGTAGATTATCAATATTCCCACTTGGCATTCATTATAAAAGTTCCATTTTGTATTCTCTTAAGAACATAATTGGTTTTTTTAAATTATTTTTCCTGGTATAAGCAATGTTATATAAAAAAAAAAAAAGGAATCTTCTTCTGAAATATTTTCTGACTTATTCTGATTTATACTGTACAACAGTAGCATAGAAGTGTATAAACAGAGAGATATAAAACTGTTACAAAAATCAATAGTTTGAAATTAAAAGTATTACTTTATCTGATACATATATTGTCAAAATAATGTTATATACTTTTTTTATACATAAGACGAAAAAATAAATATCCCTATTATTGCCATTAGAAATGCAGAGACCTTAAGCTTTCTTGTTGACAAGGAGAAAAAAAAAATTATAACATTTCAGAAATAGTAAAAAAAAAAAAAAAACAATAAAAAAAACAAATAAAATCTGACCCTATCCAGGTTTGGGTTTTTTTTCCCTTTCCTTTTACAGAACCAGTTAAAAAGCAGGCATCATTAGGAAACCCATGCTTACTTCTATCATATTCCTGCCATAATCATGCTGAAAAGTCATAGCTCAAAGTTCTGGCATTAAGTAGCTGGTTGTTCAAAAAGTGTTGTAATATTTCAAGGCAAATGCAGGCTTTCCTATAAGTATTTGATTTTATCTTTACAGTACAAGGACACTTCCCAGCACTAAAGAGACAGACTTTCACTTTGTTGAAGTAGATGTTAAATTTACTCTATCTCTTTGAGTTACCCTAAATAATATTCAACTAGAAAACACAGTTCAAAACAGAAGCTAGCTAGACAATGTTACAGCTGACTTCCCAGTTTCTAGTTGCAATGCTGTTTCCTTTCTGTGTTTTCCACTTTGAGATCAGCAGTACTGAAAGATGGTGTGTGGGCAGTGTCATGAGGATCATAGTCAAAAGAAATACTCACTGGAGATACAGCTTCAGCAATACAGCATTAGGAAACCAAATCAAAATTGTATACTGTTTCCATTTGAGTGTAAATTGAAGAAATGCAATGAAAAAAAAAATACATGGAGCTCCAAATAAATACAATTAAGATGATACCTTTTAAGTAAAACATTTTATTAAAATGTTGATTTCCTATTCTTTCTTGTTAAAAGAAAGGAAAATTCTTCCATTAAATCCAGTGAGAAAGTAATAATATCCATGACTTTTCCATTGCATTGGTAGTAATTAGTATTTTCATATGAGGTTTTGTCTACCATATGAGAAGCAGACATCACTAATTTGTGTGAGCTGATAATCATGTACTGGTTGGCTTAATAAGATTAGTGCTTTATTGTAGCTATTATGATTATACACTGCCTCACACAATTCTCTTCTATCAATTAGTGTGTGATTGCTTTAGTATAATTTATTTCTTCCAAAGTCCCGAGTTTATTATACTAAGTCATGCAGTTATTGACTTTATTACATATCTTACTTCACTACAATTTTTATGGGTTTTTTTGATTGGAATTTCACCATCCTCTGAGTCCACAAATTTCCCCTTACATTCTTGGAAATTCTGTCACTAAAATAATTATGGAAAACATATAAAAGAAGTCATTACTTCTGCTCAGATCCTGAAAATCACTGCTGTCCTTAAAGTGTTATTTGGACGATGGTGGAATCACTCTTAGGAGCCATCATACTGTAATATACAGCATGGAGTCCTGAGGCCTTATCAGTTCCACTTAGACTGATTCTCTGCTTCCAGAAATGATGCAGATTCAAGGAAACAAGCAAGACATCGTGATTTCTGCAGTTTATCAAACACAATGTGTCCTTGATGGAGAAAATGCCACTTAAGAGTTTAAACCTTGTAAATGGTCAAAGGTTTAGGGCAGCACAAATGCATTACTTTCCCCCTTGACTCAGTACATAATGTAATACATTACAAATATGCAGGATAACTGCCCTAAATTGTCTGTCTAAAACGCCTGAAGTTCTAAAAATGTCCGTGTTAGAGAGGGGTCCACAAAAATCAGGCTACAACTCTAGCTGCTGTTGACTAGCATGGCGAATAAACAAGAGTACTTAGAGATGTATGCACATCTGCAAGGCTATGATCTTACTGGCTTAAAGACATGGTGGGATAACTACTCTGACTGCAGTGCTGGAATGGGAGGACAGGCGAGAGAGACAAAGAGGAGATGTGACCCTCTGTATTAGTCATCAACTGGAGCGCATGGAGCTCTGCCTAGGGATGGATGACCAGCCAACAGACAGCTTATGGGTCAGTATTAAAGAGGTGGCATAGACAGGTGGCACAGACAGGTCTCAAGCAGCCTCAAGTTCTGTAAGACCTGGTCCTCATAAGAGTCATCAACCACTCCAGCCACACTGCTCACGTAGTATAAGGCAAAGGCAAGAAATGAAGAAGAACGAAGAACAGTTCAGTGTAGAAAATCATACCTGAGACCATCAAAGGAACCTGGATCAGGGCTGGAAGGGACATCTAGGTTCAAGCCCCCTGCCATGGGTAGGGATACCTTCCACTAAAACAGGCTGCTCAAGGCCTCATCCAGCCTGGCCCCAAACACCTCCAGGGAGGGAACATTCACAGCTTCCTTGGGCAACCTGTCCCAGCGTCTCACCACCCTTATTGTAATGAATTATTTTATAGTATCTAGTCTGAATTCTATGCTCCCCAAGTTTAAATCCTTTCCCTCTGTCGGGGAGGGGGTAATTAGGTACTGCGAGACGATATTATAAAAATATTAATATATAATTTATTAACATTAAATAATCAGAACTCGCACNTCATGTGCCCCCTATTTACCACAGGTGATGGACAGACCCTGGACTCCAGACTTAGTGGCGCCAGGTCCTTTGTCCCTTTTCCCGCGGTTGCTCTCTCCCCAAAACAGAAGGGGAGAGAGCAGAAAAACATGTCTGCATAAGCCAGGATATGTACAAGCCCAAGAGGCCTGTTTAGGCCTACCACGACACCCTCTCATTCTGTCATGACTCTTGTAAAATATGTGCACAAGTCCATTGGGAATGACAAAATGCATTCTGAGAGAAGTGATGAATGAAGTTGTTAAGTCACTACCCATCACCTTGAAAAGCTGTGGAGTCCAGTGAAGTTTCCACTGACTGTGAAAGGGGAAATAGAAGCATTACTTTTAAAAAGGGAAAAAGTGAATACCTGGAAAACTACTGGTTGGTCAGTCTCACCTCTGTATCTGGCAAGATCATGGAGGAAATCCTTCTGGAATCTATTCTAATGCATATGGAAAGTAAGGAAGTGATTGTTGACAGCCAACATGGCTCATTAGGAGTGAATTGTGTCTGACAAATTTGGTGACCTTCTATGGCAAAGTTACATCTTTGGTGAATAACAGAAGGACAACAGGTCATATGATTGGTTTTGTACAGAGCATTTTACACTGTCCCACAAAACATTCATGTTTTAAATTGAAGAGATATGGATTTGACAGATGGGCTACTCAGCAGGCAAAGAATTGGCTGGGTAGTTACACTAAAAGAGTCGCATTCAATGGCTTGATGTCCAAGTAGAAACCACTGGCATTCCTTTGGGATTGATACTGGAGCCAGCACTATTTAGCATTTTTGTCAGCTACATAGACAGTAGAACTGACTACAGCCTCAGCAAGTTTGCTGTCAATGTCAAGCCATGTGTTGCTGTTGACATGAGGGAAGGAAGGGAAGAGATCCCATTCATAAGGATCTTGAAAGGTTTGAGATGTGCAGGAAAGTAAATTATATTAGGTTAAATTCTCCATTTGTCAGGAAATCCTGTTTAAGCAAGACCAAATGTCATTCCAAAACCAAGCAAAAATGAAATTCTTGACCAAAATCTGAACAAATTTTATGAATTGCAGGTAGCAGAATAGGTGTACGTAGAAGTATGTTATAACTTGACACCTTCATTGGGAAATGACATCTTTCTCACAGAAATTCAAAATCTATTGTATATTTTTATTAGAATGTTTAAAAAAAAAATTTGATCATGCCTGATAACCACACCAGTTTGTTGCTGTCTACATCAAGAGACTCTTGCAATCAAGATGTAGTAAAGACTGACCTATCTGTTTTTCTGTATTGCAAATCTACCTATTTAAATTTGCTATCACATTGAGTTCAATCAATGTACTTATGTTTTTTAACACAGCAAATTTCTTGTGTGCAAATTAACCTTCCTCACATCTTAAAAATAATGTGAAAGAGTGCTGTAATGCTTATTACTTTGCAATACACAGTCTCAGTGTGAATACAAACTTTTATGGCTATCATAATGTTATCCTTCTAATAGCTTAGTTTTTCCAGGAGAGAAAATAGATTATAAAAACATATTTAATTCCTGGAGAACATTTTAAGGATAAAAAAATACAGCATTTATCTGATTATATATGATGCTGTATATCAATCTTCCTACTTAGGAAACAAGTTTTCTTCTGTACCAATAAAGTATTTGTTAACAAAATTATCTTTGAGATTAGAATTTGTCACATTGTTGCCTAGCTGCTTCTCAAAATCTTAGTGAAGTCTGAAAAACCTAATTAATTAATTGTACCTGCATATTTTCATACTTTACCAGTTAAATCTACACATTACAAGGACCACAGTAGCACTAGTCTTGAAATTGTGAGCTTTGCTCTTAATTGTGATTCAGATGTGCCTTGTGTAGCTTTAATCTACAATTTCAAGCACTTGAAGGTAGATGAGATGAATCAATGCTTTTGACATTGTTAAGTAGAAACGGTTTATGTATTTCTTCCTTTCCATTAAGTGGTATTTCTTTTTGCCACTTTTAATCTTCCTCTCCCATTTACTCTTCTAAAAACCTCCTCCCATATTTTCAATGTAGAGCTTTCAGTAGTAATACTTTTTCCTAAGGCACAGAATATTCTTAACACAGAAGCAGGATTTCCCCTACACAAAAATTCCTTGTCATTTTTTAAGGAAAGCTTGAACAATCATAGATTTTTAAAGGTAGTATCTTAGCTAAAATGAGAGAAAAAATGCTATGTTATTTCTCAAAAATGATTGGTGATGGAATTTTATATAGACTAATATCCCAATATTCAACATCTCTTAATTTCCTCCCATTAGTCAAATATTATACAGCTTTCTTAAGTCTTGTTTTCTTCACATGCAGAGTACTTGTGCTTTTTAACACAGCATATGTACAAATTAACCTTCCACACATCTTTAAAACTGTCAAAGTGTTATCTTTTTTACAAAAATCAGAATTAGGTTTTAATATTTCTCTGTTTGTTATACATTTTGAGGCAGAAACAGAGTTAGACCATAATTTACACAACATAATCCCTTCAATTTGCAAGTCCATAAGGATTACAATCTTTTTTGATTTTTTCATATTATTTTTTTTTTTTCAAATTTATGTTACTAATCCTTGAAGAAAAATCCTTACTGAATATCAGCCAAACTTTGCTTACTGCTCTTGGGATTCATCTAGTTTTGGTATTCTTTAATTATTTTTTGTGTATTTACTTTTTGTGTGTATCATAACCACAACTTCTCTTCAAGAAGAAATAGTTGGAAGCAAGTATCAGTGTTGCTGTTTAAAAGATGAAAGCATTTTGTTAGAAAATCTAGAAAGACCTTTATAATATGAATAGCTTGGTTGATCTGCTGGATAACTGAATGCATCACTTTAACATGAAATAAGGTAGCCTGAACGTTTCTGGTTTTAATAGTCTCCAAAGATTATCAGTATAATCTTCCCTTAGATAAGATCTGACAGCTGTTTCTGGACCTTATGTATTATCAGTTCATTTCAGAAAATGGTTAGCAGTCCCCAGACACTGCTCTGCCATATATCAGGCGATTTGAAGTTGTATGAAGTATTATTTGACCATTTTATGATTGCTAATGGATTACAATTTTTTATATGCATTGGATCTATTTCTGGCTACCTCATTAAAAATAAGATCTTGTTTCTGAATTTATTAATACCCATTTAATCTACTATGGTTTTCAACTGATTAAAAATATGTTGAGATATTAATGTATGCAGCTAAGGATTTTTTATTTCAAGCTTTTTCAGGCATTCATAAGTATTGCTTTTAATACACATGCCTCTGCTGTCAGTCTATTTCTTTTTCTGAATATGGAATTTAGAAGATGTGAGCTCTTCTAAAAGCTGGTGGATGTGTGTTGTAGTGGTTTGGTATTAATTGGTCAATGCAGGAATTATAAATACAGAAATATTTTTATTTTCCCCAAAACACCACCCCCAAACTATATACAGAACTAGTTTAGGTTTATTTACAGGCTCTAATTCAGTCAGGAAAGTATTCAAAGGATCCTTATGGACAAATTTAGAGATTTAGGAAAGTCAGAAAATGGAAAAACCTAAGCTACAAACACAGTTTTACCCTACTATAAATCAGGCTGAGCAGAGAATCTAAGGAAAACAGCTTTTTACTCACTGTGATGAGATAGGAAATTGGAATTGATCCCTTGCTGAATTTCTCTGCAGCTTGGCTGCCTTCTGATGCTGCAAGCGATATCCAATTTGGATCCAAAGAGCTGTTGCGGAAGGGGTAATT